>JBCJKH010048988.1:3791-20826 GCA_039877255.1 Loriculus beryllinus
TCACCACCCTCACAGGAAAGAATTTCTTCCTTATATCCAATCTAAACCTCCCCTGTTTAAGTTTGAACCCATTACCCTTTGTCCTGTCACTGCAGTCCCTAACGAAGAGTCCCTCCCCAGCATCCCTATAGGCCCCCTTCAGAGGGGTTGGTTGGTTTGTTTTCTCCAGGAGACAGCTCTTCCCTTTATGGATTACCCAACAGCAGCTGCAAGTGCATCTTTGGGGCTGAGAGATCCCATGCTCCTCCACAAATGTCACGTTGCTCCAGGAAGGACTGAAACCCTGCAGGGAACCTTCCTCTAGGCTGTAATAAAACAGACCTGCAGAAAGATGGGGCTGAAAGGTTTGGTCTGTAGCTGCACAAGGGACAACTAGCAACAAAACAAACACAAGCTGGCATGGCTTTAATGCACATCCCAAAGTTAAGATCCACCTTGCTACCCTCAAGGGCACCCTATGCCTTGTCCCTGCTGCCTGGCAGGGTAATTATAGGGAGGCAATGGAGCCACCATCATCAAAGGTACAAGGGAGGAGGAAGAGGCAGGACCAACAGATGTGGATTACGGTCTCGGTGGCTGTTGTATGGGGCCAAGGGCAGACAAGGGTGTGCAGGGCTGGAAGCTTGCTTCATAATTATTATGTCAGCTCTCATTGATCCACAATGGCCTGTGCTGGCATTTCATCTCTCGTAAGAAAAACCCCACAAAAAAAAAACCTTTTCCCTGGCAAGTCTGTTGTTAGGAATGTATCCAAAATAAATACTAAAATAGCACATTTTCTTCCATAAAACTGCCTCTGAGGCCATGCAAAGCCAAGTGCATTTGTGGAATAAGAAGGGGGAAAAGATACTGCAATAATTACAGCTTTCTTTGAGTGGCTCCGCTTAAGAGGATATTAAAATAAAGGCATATTGAAAAAAATCCTCTTGACTCTAACCTCTGCTAGAGCCCATCTGCTGCTTACTTAACCCACCCTGCCATGTGCAGGGGAGCTGTGGTGGCAGTGCCACTGTAGGGGATTACTCGATCGGGGTGACAGGATGGCTTTCTCTTCCCAAAGATGGATCTGATGTCCCCACAGCATTCCTGGCTGCTCCTCCTGCTCCTGCTGCCCTGTCCCCCCAGTCTCACACTGAATGCATTAAGGTATCTCTTTAGAGTTAAAAATGGTGTTTATTCAAAAGGAACAGTTTCAGTAGGAGACTTCTGTTACCTTCTGCAGAGGAATCCCAAATACTTATTTCAGGGACACAAAAAGAACTCTTTATAGGTGGTTTGTTCCTTAGTTTGCTTGGTTTGTGCTTTAACTTGACTCAGGCCACTCACTACATCAGACCCCATCCACAGGCGGCCTCAAGTCATTTGGGGTCACACTGTAGGGACAAGGTCCCGTGCATAACCCTCAACCCAGGAGCATCTACCTGGCTTGCTTTGGGTCCCTCTGGTTCACATCAGCTTCCACCTGCAGCTAAACCTCCTCTGGTCCCCCTCAGGGACATAGGCTGCAGTAGCCCAGCACACCAGAGAATCTGGACATCCACCAAACCCATCCTCTGAATCAGATTGTGTTGCCAAGGAGGTTGATGGGACAGAAGAGCATGTGGAGGACTTCAGTTCTTTAGGGAATGAGCCCAAAATTACAGACCAGGTGTAGCAACCACCTCCTCATTCACACGGATCACAATACCAGAGTCACTCTCACCTCTCCTATTAGGGCAATACAAAAGTTGCATCACTTATGAAAGCCTTTACACATTTCTCCTGCATGTGTGTGCCCAAGTATTTCATATGTCCAACAAGAAATACTCAATCTTGAAGGGTGAGGGTGTGCAAGAAGCGGCGCAGGCAGCTTTTCATGTCCCAGCCTACCAGGGACGTGTGCCAGCTCTCAGCAGCAATGCAAGAGCTGGTGGTTTATTTATTGCCTGGATCTTGACACACTTTGAACTTATTTACTCATGATTTTCAGTTGACCTTTTCATTTTTTCCAGGAGTGTGGAGGGACCCAGAGGGGATTAAGAAAGGATGTGCCATAGAGGAAACACATCTTTAGGCAGCTCACCATCTGCCACCCTTTATGTACCACACAATCTCTGTTCTCCACAGAGCTATTTGGCTTTGCAAGACATCCCCCAACTCCGTTGCACCAGACACATCCCTATGCTTATCCCAGTTTTCCCAAATCCCAAATTTATTTATCCAAATTTATTAACAGACCGGGAGCATGTGCTCCTTTTTTTTTGCTGAGCATAAGGGTGTACGGGGTGGGTGACCCTGTGACAAAGCATGTCTGCCTGAGAAAGAAGCTAAAAATTCCCATCCCAAACACCGAGAGGGGAATTCAGTAGGATGAAGCCATGCATGGAGTCAGTTTTTACCCTGGTCCACTCCTCGTGCCTTCCCACAGCTTTTCCTCCAGGACAAGGAGGGGAAAAAATTGGGTGGTTGATTTTATTAACATCAAACTTCATTAATGAAAGCAACCGATAGGAAGTGGAGCTGGATTGATTTAATCTGAATGGTAATATATCAAACAACTGGTGCCTTGGCATGCTTGGAAGGAGCCACACGTTCCCCCATTTTTTACTTCAAGCCCTTTGTGGTACATTCCCCACCTGTGAGCCCAAATCTTTTCAGCTCCCATCCCATCCCTGGTACCCAGGCTCACCCTCTCACCCACTGTTCAATTATATTTGACTTCATTTACATAAATCAGCTTAGCAGATGCAGTCTTCATTAATTCCATGAACTGATGAGGAATGTTCCAAACAGACAGAGCATGAGAAAGATACAGGCAGGTTACAGGTACTTCACTGGAGGGTCTGTATCACCACATGCCCGTTGCATCCACAGAAGGCTCCTGGGAAGTTAAATTAGCATCAAAGTCACATTGCACAGGAGACACCAAGGCACAGCCGGCTCCATTTCCACCCGGTGTGGGATTACCTCTGCAGAGGGAAAAAGTAATGTTCTGGAGCAGTTCTGGAGCACACTTCTGAGGAGGTTTGCAGTCTGACAGATACCGAGATTAAGATCTGGTAGACAGATACCAAGATTCCTGCAGCGTGGTCCATAGGATAATGTCTGCCCACTCATTGCTAGCAGAGAACCATCTCCCAAGTCATCACAGGGGTGACGATAGCTGATGTCCAATGCCAAGAACAAATAGGGGGGCTGGGAAAGAAATATTTGAATGTTAATAAATACAGCCAAGCTATAGAGAGCATTCATTTGAAGCAATTAATGGGGATTTGGGGAAACCTTTGACTATTTGTACTGGAATCAGGGAATATGCCTCAGACAGCACACTGTCGATGCGATAGCATGGTGGTTCTTAACGCTGCTGCACTGAGGAGCTGTGCGAGCAGCCGACTTCAGCGCTGCATCCTTCCTTCTTTATGTAGGGTGCCCTTTTTCTGTGCTGGATGATTTATCTCCTTGCCCCAGGGTAAGAAAAACCTATTTGTGTTCTTTGCTTTCTGGAAGGGAAAGGAAACATTTTCAAACTGTGGAAATCCAGAGAAGATGCAGGCATCTCCTGAGCCTGAAGAGTCTGTGCTCCAGTGTGCTATGCCAGTGCTTGCATATGCGATTAATTTACATAATACAATCCTAATAACAATGCCTGATGAGTGCTCAGCTGTGCTTTGCCCACAAGAAACTGGAAAACTGTGGCTAAACATCCAGTGCTAAGCAGTGCAGGCATTAAACCAACTCCAACAGGACCAAGCACTGGCTCAGACCCAGCGCTGGGCTCAGGCCTGGGCTTTCCTTGCATCACCTCAGGCGAAAGCAGGGATGCCAGCACCCAAGAAGCTCCTCTGGAGGTGGGGACCAGCAGGTGCCTGGGCCAGAGCAGTGATAGATGGGGAACCTGGTTCCTCACTTAGAGATGGGGCAGCAGCAACAAGGTTCCCCAGACCCCTCTGCCTCAGGGACCACTGTGCTTCAGGGCACTGGGGCATCTCTCATGCTGTCCAGCTATATGTGGAGATGAAGCTCCTGGATTTATTCCCCCAGCATAAATAATCCTCAGAGCACAAGGATGATGAAAGGGAACATTCGTAAATGCTGTCAAATAGACCAAGTGGAAATAAACAAACAAATGGGCATCTTACCTTTATTCTATCTCTTTTGTTTTCAGTTGGTTGGTTTGGTTTGGTTTGGTTTTCACTTAAAAAAGTGGTTTCACTGAGGGTCAAATAGATGTTGGTTTCATTGACAAATGCACTGTCTTCTCCTGCAGCTGTTCACAAGAACACGTGTGGCAGAGGTCTGCTTGGTGATTATGTCACTAACAGACCATAGCATGGAGAACGTGGTCCAGGACCTGAATCCACTCTCCCCTCCTGCCTAAGGACCTCTGCTACATCCTCCCTTCTACATTTCTGTTGCTCTCTCTCTCTCATCTGCTTTTAAACATCTATGGGCAAACCACAACACCCTCTGGGCACATTTGCCCTTGCAGCGAGCTGAACAGCTACATCGGGCACCTGCCCTGACATGAAATGCTCAGTGAAATAACCAAGTCATCTCTAATTAAGTGCAAGATGACTGTATTCATCTAAAGGGGCCACATCGATCAGAGCTAACGCTGCGCCGGTCAACCACTCCAATTTAAACTTCCTGCCTCTCCGGGAATCGATACATGCAAATAAAACCACCAGAGAATTTAGATGATTTGATTCTTAACAAAACCACTGCGATCAGAAAGACCTCGAGGGGAAAGCCAAGCTCCAGAGGGCTGTTCCATGATGCTTTTATGGTTTGGGGAAGGCAGGTCAGGGGGGGATGCGAAGCTGGATTTCGCCTGACTTTGTATGATTTCCACCAGCCTCAGGATGAGCTGTGCCTTGGGAGCTGTGCAGTCTGCTCATGATGGTCTCCCGAGGGACAGCCAGAGAGGTCTGGTCCTGCTGGTGGGCAATGCTTGGCAACCCTTGCCCTCAAAAAGACCCATGCTCTCTCTGTTTTCCCTGTGGTGGGGGAAATATGAAACGCTGCTGGATAATATAAGCAGAGGAGAGAGGTTATAGAGGGGAAGAGAGAGAGGAGAAGGGACGAAAAGAGGAAGAATTGTATAAAAATACCTCTTAGAAAAGGCTGTTTTGAAGTCCAGGAAAAAAGCTTTTATAGCTTCACAGGCTTTTCAAGCCATTACAATGAAAGAAACATTCAGAAGTCGCCACCGTCTCATCATCGCCCATCTCCACTGCTCATCACTTTCAGGCTCGGTGCTGGTAACCTATGGGTGAAGGAATCCCATTTTGAAATGAGGGATGGTCTAATTTGATCTCTTTCTTCTTGGAGAATGATGGCAACCTCTCTCTTTGCTTACCTCAAAGATTGTTCTGGTCTCTGAGAGACCACTGCATTTTGGGACAACATCCTCACAATTAGACAGCCCCTAATTAAATCCCCCACCACCCTGATGTGCATTTAAATACCAACAGGAGCTGCTTGAAATCTCCAGCATGGTGCTGAGAGGCAATTGGAGGTTTCAAATTCTGACATGTCAGCAATTAAACCCAGACCAAAACAAGAAAAAGCTTTTTGTCCTTTTCTTTTCCACTTTTCTGTGTCTTCTCACAGAAGCATGGGTGCAATTTTGGGAAAACTGGAAGCTTCAGCTGTGAAACCAGAAGCAGAAGTAGTCAGCAGGCAGCTCAAGCTCCTTGCTTAGGCATTTCATGCTGGCTGCTGTTGAGTGCCCCCAGACAGGCTCCTGCTACAGCTTAGCCATGGATTGTTGTCCTCTTTGGAGGAAACACGCCTTTGAGGGGGTTTGGTGACACTGGGGGAGACTCTGAGAGCACTCACAGCCAGAGGAGGGCTGAACAGACTCAGGTGGTGAGAGGGGTTAAGGCTGTATTTAGTATATATATATATATGCACCTGTATATAAAAAAGGCTTCTTCAACCAACAACCAAATGCCCTGTTTTGAACTGCTTCTCCAGGCAGCAGACTGGCATCAAGCTTAAATAGCCTTGTGACAGGAAAAATCCTTGTGGCTAGGTGTGCTAACAGCCTAGGCGATAGGCTGTCTCAGCATGCTCGGGTTGCTGCTGGAGACATTTGATGCAGATTAACCTCGTCTGGGGTGTTATTAAAGACTAGAGGAGTGGACAAAGCCAAGGGTTATGGAGCTCATTTATCTTTGCATGCCTCTCTGGATCCATTCTTCAGTTGCTCTCTTGCAGACAGTGTTTCTGCAAATGCTCCCTGCACTCGAGCAAGGCAAAGACATCTATGAGCCAGACCTCACTCTTCCCCCATGTGAAATCTAGCATCTTAGTTTCTATATCTACCAGAGAGATAGGCCTGCCCCTTTTTCTGCCAGATGCATCTTTAGAAGAGGACAGCACTTAGGAAGAACCCATTATTGCTGATGTGCTGTTTGGAGGGTCAGAGACATTGCTTTGTCCTGACTCTGGATCAGATTGTCCTGAGCTGGATTTTAGTGGGTTTAGACACCTGGATCAGAGAATTGTAGAACAATGAAATAGTTTGGGTTGGAAAGGACCTTATGGATCTAGTTGCAATGGGCAGGGACACCTTCCACTAAAGCAGTTTGCTCAATGCCCCATCCAACCTGGCCTTGAACCCTGCCAGGGATGTTAAAGTTCTGGTTTGGGGCACCTAAGATTCCCCCAACCCTGTGACAGCAGGGTCCTTTGCTCCTCATTCGTACCCGTGTACTTCAGTCCTGTGTGATTAATTCATTAGCACATCTCCCTTCAGGGACAGCAGATGGCCTTAGCAAGCAGAAACCCCCTTCAGGCACCTCTGGCTTGTGTTGGAGAGCTGACTAATTGGAGAGGCTGCGAGAACCCCACAAGACATGTGTTCATCAATCACACTGCTGTAGGGCATCGCTTGGCATTTTATAGTGACATTAAAACACCGCGGTACAAATGGAGCCCTAAGAAAGGGTTAGCCTGGATTTGGAGATGTTGTCTCTGTAACGCTGCGCACGGTGACAGCCGGTGGAGCGCTGGAGGCTCTGCAGACACTTGCGAAGTTGCTGCTGAAAGCCAGCTCGCAGCGCCTCTTGCTGACCACTGGTGATGGAGCACTGGAGCACGATGACCATGCTCTGTGCACTCCGCTCGTTTACGACCCTGTGAGAAAAAAGAAAAGTGTTTTGGCTGCAGATTTAAGCTTTTATGTCAAGCTCTGCCCGAAGGCAAATTCTGCTCAATCCTAGCCCACACTAAAGCATATTCCCTAAAGCAAACAGCATAAGCAAATACAGAAATGAGGATGCATATGCATAAAACAAAGCAAAGACCAAACAGAGCGGTATTTCTCTTCTTAAGAAATTACAGCATTGACACGAGCATTTTACTGATTTGAAATACTAAACAACCGAGTCACCTTTAATTAGGTGGAAAGCTGCGATATTCATCCAAACGTGCTGTATCGATTGTGGCGTGCTCTGAAACCAATCAATCTTTCCATTTTAAGTACCGAGCCATGAGTGAAGCAGCAAACACAGGCAATGCTTCCCGACAGCTATTGATAACTTCACACCCCATTTCAAACCCCTTTCAGACACCCAGTGACCAAAAAGTTGTTGATCCCATCTTTCCAGTCCTCCATCACCACATGCTCCTTCCAGTTTCAACATCCCTTTTCCTGCCCTCCTCATTCCCCTTATCTGGGGGGATTTGCAATAAACTCAACACTGAATCAGCCTCAAATGTGGTGAGAAAACTCAAGTATGACTGCTGTGCTGTGTGTGGATGCTTGAATGGCACTCATATGCCTTTTTCAATACTGGTAGAAAAGCTACAGCTGTAAACAGCTCTCAAAAGGGGATTCATGTGTTTTTCAATCTGCTTTGTTCAGTGTGCACTTCATCACCAACAGCACTCTCAAGCAGAGGTGATGCAGAGCTTTCCTGGAGGACACCCCAGCTTATGGGATAGGCCTGTGATGAAGGGTTGACCTTTCCAAACTTGGCTAATTTGAGCAGGTTGGGGATTTTCCTGAAGCAAGGAAAGGACGATCTCATTTGCTGTTGGTGGTCTAGTTCTTATTTGTTTTGTCTGTGACAAGCAAGTGGCTTACAGGAAAACAAAGGAGAGTCTTAAATAGTCAATAAAAGTGAGTTTCCATTTCAATTTGTTGGGGTTTATTTCCTGGAGAGCTGTGATCTCAGACTCATGGGGAAAAGACAGGCTGATAAGCCAAATCTATCCTGCGTAATAGATTTCCCCCTTCCCAAATCTCTGTTCTTTAAAAAATATATACTAGGCGTTAGGGAAAGGCACACATATGACCTTTCCTTCTATCTGAAGTTGAAGTGAGAAGTCAGACCACAGCATTTCTTGGACACAGGCTAGAGAAGGTCCCACTGCACATGATGAGCATTTTATGGCTGGGGGCTACATGCTGGCACTGTCCTAATGTCACCGAAGTCTGCAGTCTGCTAGGCAGGAACAGCATCTTTTAGACTTCAGGATAGCTTTTGTCACCCATGCTGCTGGAGTGGACAAAAAGGTGCTGCCTTTGTGCTTTGAACTGTTCCAGATCTGCAGATAGCAGACAGTGGAAAAACCAAACATTAAAAGCCAAATGCTCTCATATCTGTCTTTACCACTTTAGGCCAGTTGCCTTAATTTGGTGGGGAGGTGAATTAACTCCTTAGTCTGAAAATGCGGGAGTGGTAATAACGAAAATATCACCGTCTCTCATTAAAAAAATTTGCCATTTGGAACTTTTCTCTAGCTCTTTTCCCAAGAAACCTTAATCTTACTAATTACAAGTGCATGTTACGCTGCCCCAGCATTACACGGGCTTGAAGTCTGGAAAAAAGAATGACGTGTTATGATTTAACTTAATGAATACAGTTCCCTCAAAAAATTATTTTCTCCATTGCAGACTTCAGTGAGAAATTAGCATCAATTGTTTAGGAGTGCCAGACAATAAAGCAAAACACTGTAATTAACCACATAGAGAAGCAGTGAATGTTTCGCTCAGAATGACTAAGGCACGTTATCTCCCATTCATGAAAAGCTGGGAACTGAAGGGAGGAATTGCTTTTCATTTTTTGTAAGAGTCATGTTTGCTGTCAGAGATGAAATATAAAAAAATCAATATTAATGAGAAGCAGAGAGTGGAAATGCTATAAATCTGATTGTGCTGTCTGCACCGTCTTCCTGAAATGCTGTTACCTCCTTTGAAAAATGACAATGAAGGAGAAGGAAAAAAATAACAACCAAAGAAAAAAGACAGGGAAGAGGAGAAAAGCCCCCAGCACAAGGACTCTACTCACAGATGGGCTGGTCTCTTTGCTGCTAGCTTGGACGAGAGTGGCACGGCTCCATTTGCCAGGCTATGAACTTCTCAAACACTTACACCATATGTGTACTGCTGACTGGGTGTCCTCTTCCAACAGAATGAATTACAGAGGCTCCCCCTGGTGCAAAATTGGATGCGTTCTTAGGTTTCTTTAACTTTCAAGCCTTGTGTTTTCAGCCAAAGCTGGTCCTCAAATACTTGGCGTGTGAGCTCGTAGCAGAACAAAGAAACAAGAAGTCCAAATGGTGAAATGGCAGCTCCCCAAAGAGGCTCTTCTCTAAAGAGCCCTTCTGCTTGCATTAGCCGACGTCTGCAAGGGACAAACCCAATGGCTGGAGAAGTGGGGAGTGAAGAGACCAGAGGCCCTTGATGCTAACCAAGCCCGCATTCCAAGTGATGCCCATTCAAGAAACCTACTGGAAACAGAAAATGGATAGAGTTGCTTAGCTTGGAAGAAAGCTTTTGCATGTATTGCCCATGGAGACCAGATGCAGATGAAGGTATCCTGCAAGACAGACGTAATTCAGAGCATCTTAAAAGCAACTAGCAAATTTATCTGAACTTCACCCATTCTAGATAAAGTCCCTGAGAAAACTTCTTTAAAACGTCACTTAGCTCCAGACAAGTTCTTAGAAAACCCTTCTAGATGTTTCATTTTGAAAATAAGCTATTGGTATGCTGAAATGAGACACCCTGAAAAGATTTAATGAACCTCCTGATGGAAAAGTCAATCTTCAAATAAAAATATGAAATAGCAAAAAAACAGTTGGGATCACATTTAAAATGCTCTGTTTTTCATGGTCTTTACAAAGACATTCCAATTTCATTGCTAATCCTTCCATTAACTACCTGATTTTGGACAAGCTATAATAACTTGCTACACCAGAAAACATGTTGAATTATTAATATAGCAAGAGCCTTGAGGAGCCTTTCCTAATGGAGATTTTGAGTTGTCAGGTTCCTCTGAACCCAAAAACACCACCGCATACGTTATTATAAACACGTCAATCCTCAGACTAGAAACTGTCTGCTCTGGTTCTACAGAAAGCTATTGAAGCATTACAAGATCTAGTGATCCAGTTTGGATCAATTCTCGCAATTGAATCTTGTCCCTACTGCTGTCTTCTGTGCAAAGTACATCAGATCTAACAACGTAGTCCCTTTGGACAGCCTGAATTGATACAGGCCCTTTTGAGACAATAAGCATACAAACCAATATACACCAACCAATGATAGATTTGTGATGTTTTCCTCCAGATTTGGAGGAAATTGGAGTCAAGAGATCTGAGAATAAACAATTTGGTCAAGCAAGTACCTGCTTCAGGCACATGCCACCCAAACTCAGAGGAGAAACCCTGCCTCTGTTGACACTGACTGCAAAGCAACTCCTGACATCAGTGAGGCCAGACATCTTGCAAGAGATGCCTGGATTTTTGGAGTCTAAGGAACGAATAACCACTCTATTAGCCATTTCCCAGGACCCTCTTGTATCTGACAGCTGCCAATTTGCCTGGGGCTCATTTGTCACTAACTTCCTCTGCTCAGCTCTCCAACAGCCCCAGTGGCACCCTGCCTGGGTTCCTGTTTCTTGTGTGCTGTAGGAGCTCAGATCTTCGTTTACCTTTATTTATCCCTTTGTTCCATCCCCTACTTCAATAATCTTTATCAAACATCTACGCTTCTTTATTTCCCCACTGCAGCCCATTTCATCGTTTCTACTGTGCTATGATGTTTTATATCTCTAGCCCCCTTCCTTCTATTTTCTTAATTGCTACACAAAAATAGTCAATTACTTCACTCACACAGATGTATCTTTATTCCCACTGTGTTCCTTTCTGACCCACATGATCTGTGCAGTGCTTAAGGATGCAGACCGCTTCTAAGACACCCTTCCTTTCCTTCATGCTTTTGCCATTCGGAGTATCTCATCTACACATCTACCTCTCTTTATTTTCCACCTGTGTATATTGAGCTCTAGATCACAACAGTACGGACTTTTCTTCATTCTAGCTGATACTATTGATTGCTGCATAACCCACCCGGTAAATCATACAGGAGGCATTTCAGAGGGTTGGACCCCATTTATATTGATTATTGAGAGCTCAATGACCAAACAAGATAATTCATAAAATTATAATTGTGGCCCAAATGCCATCCCTTGCTCAGACTGTTGCTGTGCATCAACACATCAACATGAAGCCAGTTCTCACAGATCTATCTCTGGGTAAGGTGCCACCTTGTCAGTAAAATAAATAAGATGAATCTTGGAAGCAAGTTGTCATAAACTGTGTCATGGTTGTACATGGATGAAAGTTTTCCAGTAACTTGGTAAAATCTCAAACCAGATTCTAGTTCTTTTCTTTTTTCACTATTTTCCCACATCCTTTCGAGTGGTTAATTTATTCTGAGGTGCTAGTGCAATGCTTAGTGGTACATAATAGCCAGTACCTTCAGAAGGCAAATGATGTAGTGCATCCACTAGCATGACAGCTTTCTGAAGGGAAGAGATTTTAATGAACATAAAATATACCCATTTCCAGCAGACTTATAAAAAGAATTCCGATGTTTTGAAAACACAGGACTTTCCAGGAAATAAATTAGGAGGTTTTTATCTTGGAAAGTGCTTTACCCCCCTTTCATGTGGAAAACTGCAGAGAAGAAACTGCAGTGGGTCATAATGCCATGCTTCCGGCAGGCAGCACCACAAAATTAAACTGCTACAGAAAGACAGAGGAAGGAAGTTCCCAAGGACTGCAATAAGCTCACTTCCTGGCAGATGTAATGAGAAAAAGATGACAGAAGATCTCCCACTTTTATCAACTGTTGTGATTACTGCAGGTTGTGAGGTAAGAGCCTCAGCCAAAGGGAAATTTCCAGAGGTAAAAGTTGGGCAAATTGAGTTGCTTCACGCTCCCAACAGGAAGATCAAGGATTGCAGGTGTAGAATTGCATATTTCTTCTATTTCCCTTGGTTTCAACTTTCATATCATGTTTATAAAGTTTGTTTTAACAGTGTCATGTTAGCAAGCATGCTAACACAAGCCAGAGAGACAACGGAAGTGCTGCAGAAGCATACAGAGGCAAGAGGTCCCGTGAGGACACAATGCCTGATCAATACCCCAGTAAGTTAGCAGTTATTAAGATAAACGATTACCATGAGATTGGTCTGAAAGTTTGTGATACCTGCAGAAATTTAAAGGCCTGCTTAATTATGGTGGAAAGATATTACTGTTTCAGAAAGATTCTTCTAAGAGAAGGAGCATGAGAAGGAGGATATATAGGGAAAATCAATAGATACCTGTGACCTAAAGCTGGGTTTTCAAATTAGTTTTAAAGAGAGGGGGTTTTAAGGCATTTGAATCCTCAGCTTCTGTTGAATTGCAGCTTTTGAAGCATTAATGCAGTGATAACCTGGTTCTACAAGAAACTACAAGCACAGGGCAAAGCTAAGATGTATTTGATAGGAAATAAATCCCTATGAAAAGCGTAGAGGTATTGGGGTTTTTTACTTTTTCTATGTAAGAAAGTAGGTTTTAGCTAAAAGTGAAGGGATGGAGGTGTGCAAATTCACGAAGCCCAATTTCCTTTACTGTCCTTGTGATGTTTTGTGCTGTCATTACAATGCCATTGACAATTAACTATTTTAAGTCCCTAAACTACTTGAATTGAAAAAAAAAGTCATAATTTTGTGTCTGATGAGACACAGGTCAGATTCATCTCAGTCTGCTAATCCCTTTTTATTCCAGAGACTGGAATAGTTCACAGCTATTGAACTGCATTGCCACATGCAGTTCTCCCTTTGTTTTGATGAAGAGTATTTGTCCCTCACATACTTAAAGTGGGACCTGGCTTCTGAGCAGCCTCTCGGTGCTAACGCAAGTACTGACAGTACAGATTCTTGTGCTGACTGGATATCAATCACTACCTGCAACTTGGTTTGGTCTAAACAAATCCCTAGCATGGTAAATCATTGCATTTCGATGTACTGTTAAAGAAAGGGTATCACAGCTTTCACTGCACAACAGAAATACCCCACTTCTTTGTAACATGGAATGTGATGTAGCCTGAAGGTCTAAGGTGAGACTGAAAGCCATCGGGTTAACTGAGGTTGAGTTGGTTTCTCTTTTAGAGGTGGGTTTTCAACACAAATCACTCCTCCTTTGTTTTGGTGGCTTGGTACCTCCTGACAAAGGAAACCCCTTCAGATAACTACTTTCTTGCGGTTCATGCACAAGTGGCTTCTTAACATCTGATTAGTTTGGGGTACATTGTTTGGAGCAGGAGTTTTCTCCCCAGCCTTCCCTTCAACATGTTTGTAAAAGTGGGCATGGAAGGACACCTCTAGGATCAGCTTTAAAGCATGCACAGTGGCATCTCCTGCATGCTCTGGGACACCTCAGAATGTCTTTTCCAGGATGTCCTATAGACCCTATCCACTAAAAGAGAACTCTCCATAGAGAGGAGACACAGAAGAGAGCCTGATAAAACTTTTAGAGCTAAGTACTGTCCTGTGTTTTCAGCTGAACAAGAATAGCTTAAAACAGTATCAGACATGGTTGTCATAAATGTTAGAGAGGGCAATTTAGGGAAGGGAGAACATCAAAAAGGGATCTCCCTCATGTAACCAAGCAGTGCACAGGCTGCATCTTGCAGAATAAAGAGTGTTTAATGAAAATGGTTTTGTGGTATACAGAGCAAGCATTCACACTGTAATACTGCCACAGAGCCCCTGACATTTAAGTAAGGTTGCAGGAAGGAACAGCAGGTTTCTCATGGTGCAAAAGCTGCTATTCAAGGTCAGTGAGAAATAACTCCTGTGTTTAGGATATCAAAGCACATGCAGGACTAGAGATAAAATGATATTCTGTCCAGAAAGTGGATCTCAAGCCCCTGTGGGTATTACAAACAGATGATAACAACAAGGACTACATTTATGCCATCTTCCTGGGGAAAGCAATTGGAGAGAAAAGCAAAAGCCCCCAGGATATCTCTTTGTACTGGCAAAGCCTCTGTTTTATATCCTCTGCCATCAAGAGGCTGTTCTTCCTCTCAGCAGAATACCACCAGGACTCACCATAGAAACATTGTTCCTACCTGATTAATCTGTCCAGAGGATCATTTACTCAGCTATCAGATGTATGAGAGACTGACAGGAGGTTCTTCAGGACTTCAGATGAGAGGTAGACTATCCACAAGTGAAGAGAGGACTATCAGGGTGAGCATTGACCTGAAGATGGTGTAAGAACATGAGACATTAGCACATGAAAACAAACGGAGGAAGTTAAAATAACTTTGAAAACAAATGTTTGAGAAAGATTGGGAAGATCAAGTAGAGAAGACAGAGTGAAAAATGCAACTGTCAAGGAGATAATGAGGCATAAATGGCTGTCAGAGGATAGGAAGCTCCAATGGGTGGATCAGATGCTCATGACAGAAAAGTGAAAAAAGCCAAAACAACTGATGAAGGGGGAGCTTAGATCTTCAAAGAGTACCAGGCTATTCACTGGGAGAACTGAGATGCTTTGAAGCAAAGGATATAGTCAGGAAGGTATTCAGAAGGGGGTGGGAGCAAGTGGGAAGGAGACAGAGATGAAGTCAAGGGCCAAAGACAAACGACACATGGCACAGGCAGAGACAAAGGGAGCCTGGGTTTCGTGTGCAGGAGCGGGAAGTGCCACCGAAGCAAAGGGCGCAGCCTTGGTTTGTCAATGTCAGATACCAGACCAGAGGGAATGTGAGCTTCAGAGCAGTGATAAAACAGACCGACCGGCAGCAAAGTTTAATGGATCAGTGTCCAGCCAGGAAGGGGGAACGGGTGACACCAGAAGTCTTGGATTTAGCATCTACTTGCCCCTTCTGTTCCCCTGCTTTCCCAAGTAGCTACAGCAGGCCTGGCATCACTGCAGCCTTTATGGCTGGGGTAGTAAAAAGCTGCTGGAGTTCTCAGGAAGCTGTCCCGCCATCATCCTGTAACGAGACATTTTTACAAGTGTTGATTTTCTGTCCGCTAATTTTACCCAGGCTTAATTAAAAGCAACTAGAGAGAGCAAGAGAGACAGAGGGAGGAGGAGAGGGGGAAAAAATAAAGCTATTGGACTTCTCGTTCCAGGGACCCAAGCCCAATCTGGCAACAAAGTGAGGCTCTGGAGAGGTTTTTCCTCTTTTTTTAATGATATGTGCTAAGTTTATAATCATAGAGCTCCAGCTCCCTGGCACTGTCATTTCCAGCTAGTCTCATTACAGCTCTCTCAGTACATGGCCATTGATACTAATTCCATAATGACAGTGGAGCACTGAAGTAAAATTTAACAGTTCCTCAGTTAATCATTAAAATTAGC
Source organism: Loriculus beryllinus (assembly GCA_039877255.1). NCBI lineage: Eukaryota > Metazoa > Chordata > Aves > Psittaciformes > Psittacidae > Loriculus > Loriculus beryllinus. The sequence continues at coordinate 19,437 of JBCJKH010048988.1, forward strand.
CTATCTCAGTGGATGCTGGATCTTCTAATATTTCGGTGCAAAGCAATTTGAGGTAATAAATGAGATGGCAAAAGAGGATTTTTAATGTGTTATCACCCCATGGAGGGCAATAAGATCTTGGCTCAGAAATGCTGGAGAGGGCTGCACGAACTGATTCCTTTCCATAGTGGTTCACAGGGCAATATCTCTTTGGACACAGCCATGAGGAATGGAAAGGTCAAAGATGGTTAAGCAAATCAAAGCTAGCCAGAGCATATGGCAAACAAACAACTGTGCCACGTTTTGCTAATGTACTTTCAGTAACGATGTTGAGGAAAGGGAAAAGGCAGGCACAATGCTGGTCAGGTTGATCTGCACTGTGATTAACCTCACCAGGCACAGATTCTTGTTTTTTTTTTTCTCCGGTTTCAGTCAGATTTTTTTGTATTATTATTGTTTGTTATTTTTTATTGTATTATTCCCAAATTAGATGGTCTTGCCTATGAGATGAAATGCAGTGCCGTGACCCAGAGAGTGAAGCCGCCTCAGAACCTGGAGGGGGACATTTGAAATGGTTCAGGAAAGGGACAGCTGTCTTATCAGGTTAATGAGGAATTCTTGTCAACGAAGGCTTTTCACTAGGAGGGAGAAAAGAAAAGAAAAAAATCATTGAAAAGACAAGTTTGGCAACAATAAAAGATGAAAATTTTGTTCTTCTTTACACATGGGTGACTGGGGGGAAATAATTATTAGAGATACTTTGGACGTAATCACCATCGTCTCTTCTCAGACGTTGTTTCTTGAAAGCTGCAGACAGGTTTCCTTAAATAATGGCCTCAAAATCTTTGTTCCTTTCCAGAAGAAAACCACTGAGCTAAATAACTGCCAGTCTAATAAATGCTTTAACTTTTGGTCTAGTTGCTCCTTTAAGAGCTACCAGCTTTGATACTGTTGCCTTGAGTGCTGTGGCCACACAAATCTGTCCAATGCTCCATGGGGGGATGATTTTATGCTGGAAAATCTTGAGTTGGGTCACCCTGTGGGGCTGGGGCCCATCTCTGCATCCTAACTGTGGATGCTGCTTGTGCTAGTGATGGGCAGTGTTTCAAGGCAGCCCCTATAAATAAGTGTAAGTTGGTGCAAGCCAGCACCACTGAACCCGTTTTGATCTTTGAAGATGATTTTAAGGCTGAGAAAGTTGGGGTTGTTCAGCCTGAAGAAGAGAAGGCTGTGTAAAGACCTCATAGCAACCTTCCAGTATCTGAAGGGGGCCTAGAGGGATGCTGGGGAGGGATAGGGATTGTAGTGACAGGACAAGGGGTGATGGGTTAAAGCTTAAACAGGGAAGGTTTAGACTGGATATGAGGAAGAAATTCTTTACTGTGAGGGTGGTGAGGCACTGGAATGGGTT
>JBCJKH010048988.1:23723-36288 GCA_039877255.1 Loriculus beryllinus
GATTTCCCCTTAGTGAAGCCATGCTGGCTGTCACCAAGCACCTTGTTGTTTTTCATGTGCCTTAGCATGCCTTCAGGTGAATCTGCTCCAAGATTTTGTCAGGCACAGAGGTGAGACTGACTGGTCTGTAGTTCCCTGGGCCATCCATTTTCCCCTGCTTGAAAATGGGGTTATATTTCCTTTTTTCCAGTCATCAGGAACTTCATCTGAAATAATAAGGGAAGCGAATACAACAGCTCACCATCTGCCGAGCAACATGCAGCTTGACCTGAGCAACAATCTGGACCTTCTGGCTCACTCCCCCCAGTTTATGTACTGGCCATGATGTGATGTGGTATAGAATACTCTGTTGTTTAGTTTGGATCAGGTGTCCTGTCTCTGCTCCCTCAAGGCTTCTTGTGACCCTCCTCACTGGCAGAGCATGAGACTGAAAAGTCCTTGATCAGGGTAAACATTACTTGGTAACAACTAAAACATCAGTGTGTTATCAACATTGTTCTCAGACTAAAGTCTGTGTAAGCACAGCTCTGCACCAGCTACTAGGAAGGAGAAAAATATCTGTTAGAGCTAAACCCAGGACATGCACCTTCAGCTGTTCTGTGATTATGCTCCTTCGCAGTTTGATTTTCCAGAAAGCCTGTGACTATACATCAGAAGTTCTTAATCTAAAAACTCCTAAGAATCATAGAATAGTTTTGATCGGAAGGGACCTTAAAGATCATCCAGTTGCAGCCCTCCTGCCACAGGCAGGAACATCTTCCACTGGACTGGGTTACTCAGAGCCCTGTCCAGCTTTGTCCTGAACACTTCCACGGATGGAGCATCCACAGCTTCTCTGAGCAAACCTGTTCTACTGCCTTATTACCCTCACAGTAAGAGTTTCTACCTAATATTTAGTCTAAATCTCTCCTCTTTCAGCTTGAAGCCATTACCCCTTGTCCTGTCACTAGGTAATTCCTGTCAACAATGACGCTATGTATCATGGCTTCAGGAAAAGGCATATAGGGACTGTTCAGGAATTTGCATTATGGGAACACAAGAACAAAATGCTATAGCTGAAGAAGGAGACAACTCTAGCAAACCCTTGCTTTCCTGATGAAACCCTTTAGTGAATCCCTACATCAATGCTGAAGTCCTTAAACAGAAAGAGTCCACCAAGCAGTACTATGAGTGGTTTCAGGTAGGCACCAGGAGCTCACTGCGGGCAGGGAAGCCTTCCCTTGCCAAGTATGCAACCACAGCAGTACATTAATTTTGCCTTCTAGAGCACTGCTATGGCCTGGTCACCTGAAGCAGCTTGAAAGTGTTCGGTCTGATATCTCACTAGGACAACAGCCTTACTGTTACTAGTCCAGTGTGGCAGCTGCTATCTCTGGCTTTCTCAAGATGAGCTTGAGTTCATGAACAGATGGCCCAGAAATAGTAAGTACTAAATGTAATGCACTTATAGATTAGATCTACTATATTATAGTTTTATTACATCAAATCCATATTCTCATATGTGCTCAAGCAGAATGATTGTCTTTTAAGAAAGACTTCTTCTCTTGGCCAAAAATACATCTTATCCCCAAACTCTCAATCAGACCACAATCATGACACCTTGAATCAAACTACGAACCCCTAATCAATACCCCTCTGCGCTTTCTAGCCAAGGGTTCGCTCTGATTATACACTCTTTCCTTCACTGATCATCTCCTTTTGTTAACTTGTTCCTTTGAGATCCTCTGGGTGAAGACTGGGGGAGTTGAGGTCTTTGTTGTGTTTTGAACATGATCCATACATACCAATTTCCCAGAAGAAGCTTTCACGCAGCACCTCTGCTACTGCGATTCAACAAGCTACTGCCATCCCTCTTACCCTGGATTTAGGTCTAGGGAGCGTTAATTCCTCTGGCATCAGGGAAGCCATAATCCAGTTTGCTTCACAGATTAAATTCAAGGCCCTGCACTGCAGTAGGAGCAGCACTGAGTTTAGGGCCTTCCCCTGATGTATTTTCAGCCCATCTTGGCTCCTTCAGCTGCTCACAAACATGGCATGAAACAAAGACACAGTGGGCTTTGGGCAGAAGTCTGAGAACAATGCTGCTGAAAGGGAAATGCTGTAGTGGAGAGCCTGGAGATGTGACTAAACCCAACGCTTCCTCGAGAGACGTGCAGACATTACTGCATTACAGCTGCTCCTGCGGGCATGTAACTGTCAGTGAGCAGAAATGAATCCAGTGCCTCTGAGGCTCTGCTTCATTTTGCTGCTGAGAGGGCAGGCGTCCCCCCCAGATCCCAGCAATCAGATCCTGACTAGCTCCTCCACATGTTTCTTTTCCCTTCTCCCTCAGTTCTGTTAAACTCCAGACAGTCGTTGCTTATCCACGTGTGTCTCACTGGTGCAGGCTGTGACATCTGTTTAATGTGCTGTTGAGGAAGGATGGGGAGTGAAACAATCCCAGTATATTGGTTATTAGTTTTTGAGGAGCTAAGGGCTCTTTCTGGCATTCCGATGACAGAAGGAGACAGCTCTGTTCTTCTTCAGTGGGACTTATAAATATGGATATGAGGAAAACTTCAGAAACAAGAGGTGGAGAGAAGCAAACAGGCTGGCTTTGACTTTGGAGCAGACACTTGCTCACTTTGCTGGGTGTATTAAATCTGTAAATAGATGTACATAACCAGGGCAAGGCTTTTCCTTCATGTGTTTGCTTTTTAAAACAACAGGTAGACAAACCAAATTATTGTTTGGGTGTTTATTTGGTTACCTCATGACTCCTTAGAGGGAGATTTGCACATTAAAATCTCTTCTTTCTGTGGGAAAAACTTGGCTGTAGCTTCCCCATCAGCATCTCTGGGCAAAGCTGGGTGCAGCCCTCAGGCACCAAGTAACAGAGGAAGGTTTGACAACGCCATGTCCATCCACAGAGGGATACTGAGTGGCTGATGGGACAACAGGAAGCACAGAAACCTCCCATCCCCTGAGGCAAAAGAGCAGGCAGGCATGCAGATTAACTTCCAGAAATTAATAGTTAGCTCAGTGAAAGACCTAAAGGCAGCATTTAGTACATGCAGGGAGAAGCTCATGCTGGGGAGCTTTAATTAAACCAAGCAGCTTGCAAAATAACATTGCTAAAAACTGGATGAAAAGTGCACCGTGCCAAGGAGTTATTACCATAAACCCCCACCTGACATCCCACTAGGGATGCTCTCCTTTCCCCTGTTTGCAGAAGGCCCAGCTCCTAATCCCCCAAAGAGCTGATTTAGGATGCAAAAGATTCCATGCCAGCTGATGGATGAGAAGAGGGTTGCCAAAAGGGATCCCTGTTCGGGGCTGGGAGCGGGAGTGCAGCACAGCCAAGCAGCCGGCTTTCCTCTCATTACTCCATCAGTGCTGGCTGATGGCCAGGGCTCTCGGCACTGTCTTGCCCCTGGCTGGGAGCAAAGAGCCAGAACCATTCCATCTTGGATTTCTAGACTGTCTCCTCTCAGACAGCACAGCTCAGCTCTCTCCAGACTGTATAATTCTGTCCCCAGGTTTTTCTGGGCAATGGTGTGGCATTTGCTTGGCACCAGCGTTTTTGATGCCCTTGCTTTGCCAGCTCGCTGGAGATGGGTGCTCTTGCTCTGATCCAATCTGGAGCCCCAGTCTGAATACTTTAATCTCTGGCTTTGCTATTATTTCATTAAGTTTTATGGTCTCTGCTCAAAAGGAGATTTTCATTTGAAGCTGCCTCCTTTTCTTATATAAACAGGGGGAGAAAACCCCACAGTTCTTACAAATAGAACCTCATGGTGCAAAATAAACACATGCATTCACGTGTAGTACACTTGAATGTACTCTCTTTAGTACACGATATTTATAATTTAGCAGTGAACTTGATGCTTTACACTACAGCTCCTGAGTGAGCCTGTGGATTACATGATTCTTCATAGGTGGGAATGGACACATGAATATTTGACACAAGCCTATAAACTGATGGGTGGATCAATACAAGTAAATATTTTACCTCTGCCACAGCCACAGAGCATCATCCATTCCAGCTCACGGTGCCCTGACCTCTTGTGAGGGGGATCCAGGATACTGACAAGAGATAGTTGGGGTGAGAGCATGTAGAGCATTCAAAATTCATTTCAGGGTTTTCACTGGTATTGATGATCACAGGGCGAGGAGTTCAGACACAGCTGGTTCAGAGGCAGCATGCAAATAGTGCTGCTTTCCACTCCTCTGTCCCGCAGCAGGGTTGACAAGTCGCCCTTTTCAGGGTTGAATCGCTCCATAGCACCAGTGAGCAGATTGCAAAACTCTGGCAACTGTGTTCCTGGCCCATGAAAGCACTCATGCAAGAGATGCCAAGCATCAAAATCATCTCCTCCACTAGACCGTGCCATGCTGGGTCTGAAGGCAGAGAGCACAGAGGATGCAGATCATGCCACTGAAACCTCTTGGTGTTGGGTGTTGTGATGTGAGGGTGACATTTCTTCCCTCAGCATGTGGACCTGTGACATGACAGAATCATAGAATAACAGAATGATTTGAGTTGGAAAAGACCTTAATACCATCCAGTTCCAGCCCCCTGCTATGGGAAGGGACAGCTCCCATCAGACCAGATTGCTCAGGGCCCTGTCCAACCTGGCCTTGAACACTGCTGGGAATGGAACATTCACGGCCTCTCCGTGCAGCCTGTTCCAGTGCATCAGCACTCTCACAATAAAGAATTTCTTCCTTATATCTAGCCTAAATCTCTCCTGTTTAAATTTGAACCTATTACCCCTTGTCCTATCTCTACAGTCCCTGATGAACAGTTTGTCTCCGACTGTGAGCCTCTGATATAATTGACAGAATGACAGAATGATAGAATGGTTTGGGTTGGAAAGGACCTTCAAAGCTCAACTAGTCCAAGCCCCCTGCAATGAGCAGGGACACCTTGAACTAGATCAGGTTACCCAGAACCACATCCGGCCTGGCCTTGAATGTCTCCAGGGATGGTGCATCCACCTCCTCTGTGGACAACCTGTACCATTGTTTCACCATCCTCCCTCATTGTACAGAATTTTTTCCTCATGTCCAGCCTGAATCTCCCCTCTTTTAGTTTAAAACCATCACCCTCGTCCTATCGCATCAGGCCCTGCTTTTTAGCCTACCTTTCTTTCCCTACCTGTTTTTCCCTACCTTTCTTTCCCTACCTTTCTTGTAGGTCTCTGTGAAGAACTGAAGAGACACTGTAAGTTCACCCTGGAGTCTCCCCCCAACTCTCTCAGCCTCTCCTCATAAGAAATATATTCCATCACATGCACGATGTACATTAGAGGTTGCTTTGGTTGCAACGGGGCATGTGAGAAACAAGGGGACCATGCCAGGCTCCTCTGATGCTCACTTCCACATGGTCTACGTGCCGCATGTTGTCAATCCATGGGAAATTTTAAATAATCAATGTTGGAGGGAGGGATAATTACCAGCTTTTAGCTTGCCCACTGACATAAATGCTATCAGAGAAGCCTAAATGCATGCTCTCTTTTCTGAGGTATTACCACCCTGTAAAGCAATACCTTTGGCTGGTATTGATCCACTCATGGCAGATTATGCACAGCTGTTGACTGATAAGACTGAAAATATGAAACAGCCCCCTCAAAGTGCTGGTGCCATACAAAGCCCTTATTGAATAGCAATCTAAACATTCAGGCTGCTCTTCTCAGATAACCTAATCTTTTCCTGCGTTAACACCTCCACGCTGAAAGGAATCAATTATGTCTATCAGTCCATATAGATTGGGTGCTGCATTTTTGGAAGCTTAGTCTTGTTCCTTCATTATTCGGTGGTCAATAAACCCTTTCAGTTGATGCTTTTTATGGTTACGTAATGAAAACCATCATGTAAGTCTGGCTTCAGCTGATACTCCGTGTTGTTCTCTTTCTGAGGGTTGGATTTATTTTTTTGTTGTTTTGTTTTATGACTATGAATTAATTACATAAAGCAGTCCCGAAACAGAAATCCAATCTGTCCTTTCACAAGCTGGGCTTATAAAGGGGAATAAAAAAAAAAAGAAAACTAGCAATAACAAAACAGAAGTCAGCCATAAATATTTTATGCTTTCATTTTCCCTGAATTAACTGTTACTCTTCCCTCATTAATAAGCTACAGAAGAATTATCACAGCAACAGTGGCAGCCCATGGAAGAAACTACAAATGAAATGAATCCCTGGTCGTGCTGAGGTGGCTTCAGCACTGCCCAGTGCAGGTGGGACCGGAGCGGTGGTCCAGCTTCTAAGGATGCTCCATGAAAGGCTGTGCACACTGTCAGCTCAAGAAGAAAGGTACAGCAAGCTCATTACACCCGTGTCTGGGGCAGTAGATGCTGCTTCTTGTTCTCCTGGGGGCTCTTACCTTGCTCCCCTTCTCTTCAGAGAGATGTGTCTCTTTCACTTCTTTTTAGTCTATGATTCTATGCCCCTGCAAAACTTCTCCAGCACCTAGCTGCAAAAAAGGTGAAGACGGTGAATTTAATTGAGAATCTTCAATAACACATACTCCATTTTAAAAAATCATTGGAAAGTAAGTTTCCAGATTCCCCTGATAATTTGCCATATTTCCCCAAGGTCAGCACTAAGCAAGTTGGTTTTTTACCTTTAAACCAAAATACGCTACAACATGTTATGGGTTTATCTGGTTTTCAGAAGGATGTTTCCAGTTTATGAAGAAACTTTAAGTGATAGAAAATTGTGCCTGGAGTTTGGATTGGAAAATTCAGCATTCAAATTTCGTTTGAAAACCAATTACTGGGTGGTTTAGGGTATGGTTTTTTCACCAATATTTTCTGCAGAAAAGCAGTCTAACCAACTCCGTGTGGGTTGCTTTTATATTGTGTCCACAGGAACATTGCCAATCCCAAAAACACACACGCGAACCCACGAGTCAGACATTCAAACCATCATAAGAATAGCTAAAAAAAGAGGCTTTTTTTGGGACTAGGGCTGCAACATGGTTTCTGACTTTCAGGGTTTATTTCAGCAATGTTTCAAAGCTTTTCTATGCAAACAGGAAGGGTACAACCTGAAAGATACAGGAGATGTGGGCACTTTTATTTTGGTGGCCAGTCATTGATTACATGGGTTTTGTGGGGTCAGCTAGCCACTGCTTTCTGGGGTTTGAAGATATTTCCGTGCCATCTTTCTTCCTCTTTGAGCTCATCACCTCTGCTAGGACAGGAGATGTAAAACCTGGGATGTTTTCCAGACTGTTTTTTCACATAGGTGAGATGCTCAGTGATGGCAACATCAAATCCATGCCCTCTGCCTTCAGCAAAGCCACAAGCAGCACTGAAGCTGCTCTTTAAATGCTCTCTCAAGACAAGCCAGCTCAGGTGCTGTGAAGAGGAGCCATTTTTCAAAAGCTTTTCTCAGTTTCAGATAAGCCAAGAGAATATCTGCACACCTGCAGAAAGCATTCTGTGGGAAGCATCCTATCAAGCACACCACATAGCCGGGTGATCAGTATCTCTGGTCTCCATCACTCAGTATTCATTTGTGGGCCAGATTCAGTGGAGGAGGGATACCATCAACTCCAGTTTCACCTGGTTTGGCTGCTTTAGGTTTACATATGGTGACACATAGAAGATGTGCTTTGTAAGAGTTTCTGTTGTCTCTTGTAGTACAAATGCTCTGAGAGGTTTTAGCCCAATGCCAGGTCTAGCTGCCTGCACCCCTAAGGGTCTTTTGCCATCAGACCCAGCACCATGCTCTGTCCCAGCACAGCCTGCTCAGCACCCTGTTTTCACATACACGTTGCCATCTTGCTAATTGCTAGTTTGCTTCCAGCTTATTCATAGAGATTTACAGACCGTCCTGCCTCCCTTCAGAGGCTGGAAATAGAGGACCCCATTTAGCTTTCTGAGCGTATCTTTTAAGTGCTTTCAGGCTTCATGTTCTGAAACAAACCTGCGAACAACTGGATGTACCAAGCTATTGTTGCCAGCAACATACCCACTCATAAGATGACGGCGACTGCATGCAGATGAACAGTAAGGTGTAGAACAGCCACGTGAAAGGATGAATATCAAACGAACACATGCAGCCATCATAATTACATTGCACTAAAGAAAATGTCAGGAAGACTCAATGAAGTGTTAATGAAAATGGGTTTCCAGGCTTTACTGCACTAAAGCAAAAAAGAGATTGAAAATGTGGCCCAGGAGTCATCAATGCCATAATAATTTTCTAATTCTCTCAGGGACCCTGAGAGAATGGGTCTGGAAAGGACTGCATCCCAAAGGTTTTCAACGGGGGGTGGCACAATCCCCTACATTCCTCCAAATGGGAAACCTGAGGCACTCGTGCACCGAGTTAATAACTGATATTGATATTATGTGTACATTATTTGGAAGCACCACGATGGAGCTTGAATTGAGAGAGGGGGGGAAAGGTTGTATAAATAATGCTCTTCTATAACACCATCCACAGCAGGTCACGCACAGTGGCAAGCAAGCCTGTTGCAAGTCATGTTTTCCAGGGAGGGTTAAACTACTACATGATGCTTTTGGGGCATCTAGCTTCATAATGTGCCGTAACGGATGGATAGGATAAGATAGGATAGGATAGGATTGGATACAATATATTTCCAGTTGAAAATGTCCTACAATGATCATCCAGTTCAACTGCTTTAGCACTTCAGGACTGAATACAAGCTATAGCACGTTATTGTCCAAATGTTTCTTAAACAATGATAGGCCTGGGCATTGACCACCTCCCTAGGGACCCCGTTCCAGTGTTTGACTAAGCTCTCAGTAAAGAAATGCTTCCTAATCTCCAGCCTAAACCTCTCCAGTTTATGCCTATAGGTCTGCAGCCCTCAGGATCCCCCTCTGGTAATGAAAGGAGTACTCACGTATGCCCAGAATTGTCTTCAACGTCTTGTAGATGCCAGTATGCAAAAGAGAAGCTTGATGAGGAAAAGAGAACCTGAATCAGGTGATAAACATGTGTTTGAAACATGGCAACAACCCTGAAGAAGCAACTGAATTCCAAATACAAATGGAAGTGAGGAGCCTGAAGACAGAGTTCTCTGCTGCACACCATGGGCCATGGTGTGAAATTGGTGATATGGGGCCACAGGGTAAAATCTCAAGTATTGTTGCAAACTTGGGTTGTTTTCCTGGGTTTCTCCTATACAATTTCGGTTTTCTTCTGGTTTCCAATTCTACAATTGGATACCCAATGCTTTACTTAAAGAAAATAAATGTAATGAACCTACTGTAAAAGAGCCGCTTGCAGAGGGATCTGAGGCACCCTCTCATCTCTGGGAGCATCTGCTCCCAACCTAGACTGGGACATCCCTGGAGCACTTGACCAACAGGGATTTGCAGCAGAGCCTGGTTTCTTTACTTTTAATAACGGTTTACATACCTTCAAGCCAGCTATAGCACCACGTGGAAGAGCCAGTGATGAGAAACACTATGGCAGAGGAGAAAATTCTCCTTAGGCGTAGGGAAGCAGGATCTTGGATAATCGACAGAAAGAAATGCAGACCTCAAAGAAACAGCATGTCATCTTCAGGTTAAATACGTACATTAGGCTCTCCATCTACACACCCTCAAAGCACCAAGGTGTGTCTCCCAAGGTGTGTCTCTAACAGGTGCTTCAAATAGCAAGTTAGATGCCTCAGATCCAGTTCATAGTATTCCCCAACTCCAGCACATTTATCAATCTCCTCTTTTCTACTGCTCATGATGTAATTACGGCTAAATAATGAAATACATAGATCTGTGATAGGCTAACCATATATATCTAAACCAGAAATATTATATAAAATATAATAAAATACAAGCATTATATTATGGAATCACAGTATTATATAGGTAATAACAACATCCTGGACACAAAACAAAGTGACACAGTGGCTTCTCTGCAGTTATGCGAGACATACAGAACCCTACACTGCTTCACTGAACTGCCCTTCAATCCAGAGTGATTTGGTGCTTTTTGCCCCATACTGGGTTACTAGTTTGCTTGTAAAAGCTGATTAACGGTGGCATAAAATACCTACAAACCATTAGCCTTTGTAAAGTGCCTGTAAACGCATTCTGGTAGTTTGTGGTCACTTCATTGGAGAAAACCCTACCATGTCTTCTAGGAGCATTTCTGGCTCATATTTGAAGTTCATAAATATTTGAGTGCTGAAATGTTCTCTTCCCAAACTCAATTGCTCCAATGCTCATAGTAATTGGACTCCAAAACACTGGAAGCATTTATTATTACTTTAGCCAAAGAGACAACACCCAGCTGTATCCACCTAACTCAACCTCTTAAAGACAAAGTCCTTCTTCCCCAGGCTTTGATCACAGTAAGTGTACCCTCCCAGGGGTTGCTGTCAAGGAATGCTAACTTATAAACCCTTGCCTCTACAATTCACTCTGAGGCTGGGCATGCATACAATCAGGAAAATGAAGTAATTAATATGAACTTAATGTGCGCGATTGTGTTTGCAAAGTAGCTTGCAGGTAGGAAATTCATTATAAAAAAATAAAAGGAATGAATTGGTTATGTTGCTACAACGTTTGCTCAGAAAGCTTCAATCACAAACAAGCCTGACCCCACTATAGCCTGAAGTATTTCTCAGTGCACAAGGAAACTCAAGTACTGGCAGAGTGCTGGTTATAGCTCTTGCTGCCACTGGTGTACACTTGTCAAAGAGGAAGGGCTAAATCAAATTATTAAACAAGTCAACAAGCTGAAAATTAACCTTTTCCTCGAATGCTTCTGGCAATGGCTAAATGAACTACTAAATCAAACACATCATAGCAAATTAGCAAAGTCTGTTACAGCAGAAATGAAGTTTAATGGCACGCAGCAATTGCCAAGATTTTTAATCAATTCTTTGCAGTCCGGGTCCTTAAATATTAAACAATGGAGGCACAATATAAAGAAGATTAGCTCTGAAAACAACAGGAAATTCCCCAGTGAAGCTAGCAACATGGAAACGATTTTTCCCCCCCTTCAGGACTGCCTCTGCAATGCTGCTCCATTTCCACACTGATTTCAATTTGAGTTCCAGTACTGCTTAAATTAAGCCACCAAAACAAAACATAGCTGCAAACGAACACGTTCACACACATCCCCCTACATCTTTAAAGGCATGAAATGAAAGACAAGGAAATTACTAGGAGATAATCAAATTACGGGTTCCCCTTTCACACCAATAAGCGCCCCTCTTTGGAAGAAAAACAACATATTGTGAGGTTCCTAAAATTGCTACAGCTGTTTGCAAATTTTATGTGCTTTTTTATGTCTCTATAGAATATGCAATTTCTTTTAGATGCAGTGTGCTTTCTCTGAAAAATACTGACTTTCCTGAATCATTGGGGTTCTCCATTAAAACAAAAGGGATTTCTGGTGCCCATTTGGCTCATCTGAAACTATCAAACACCAACGTAGACATTAGGAGAGCAGGTAAAACACACCACCAGACAGCAGGATAGTTTGCAAAAGCTGTGTTCAGTGCACTTCAGGTCCTTGGTCTTATTCTATGCTGCTACAGAGCAGAGGACATTAACAATGCCTCCAGCAATTAATGCTGTTACATTAGAGAGAGCAAAAGGTGGAACTAAACAAGCTGAAGAGAAACTAGGCTGGGGGCAGAGGTATTTGTGACCAATTGGGCAAAAGAGAGAAATTATAAGACACATATTTGCAAGGATGGAAATACAGAGGTGACTGCAGGGACCACTGCCGAACGTCTAAAGACAAAAGCATCCCTCAGAGTGAGACAGGGCTCCAAGCACTGCCCTCCTGCACCTGCTGAGCTTTATGATCTGCCTGAAAAGCCAGAATTACTATATTGTCCATGCGAACAAAAGCTGCTATCCCAATTTGAATACTGGCAAAACAAAAACATGGGGTAAGATTCAGCTGTTAGCTTACATAATGTAGCTCCATTAAGGTCATGATAACATCAACATTTGTCAGTAACATTTGGCACTTGCCTGTTCGTCCTGGGATTCGTTTTTGGCAGACCTCTGTTTGTTTCTGCACACATGTGGCTCTGTGTTATGACAGAGGTGAGCCAACGACCTGCCTTGTGTCCAGGGAGCAGAGGGTGGGATGTCTAGGCAGGCTGATGCTTTGCTTTAAGTTCACCCCACAGCCCCAGAGGCAGTGTTGACTCCTCTGCAGATGAGCTTCTCCCACGTGGTGCTGGACACTGAAGTTTTGCATCTCAACCACCATGCTGAGCCCTGGAGTGTCCCCAGTCTGCTGAGCACCCTCCTTATGAGGACTGTGTTTGCTCACCCTCATGCATGCACCAGCTGGGGTATGAATATTACATTGGGTTCACTGAAGAGTGATTAAATACAGACAGCAACTGTAAGTGTTCTTCTAAAGAGGGGAAATGAGGTTGCTTGACTTCATCTGCTGATGCTTGCAAGGATGCTACCTGGCACTGAGCTGTACTACAAGGCAAGGGAGAAAACCAGCAAGGAGCTACATGATGGGGCTGCCACAGCATGTCCAGAAACACCAGACAAGGAGAGGAGCAAGAGATCTTAGACCTGCACTTGGCACAGCACCCTGTGGTGGGAGACAAGCCCCAG
>JBCJKH010048989.1:0-22481 GCA_039877255.1 Loriculus beryllinus
TTCTGACTTGGTCCCTGCTGCCAGGAATGCAGGAGGGCATTCAGTACCCCTTCTTCTTGCGTGGAAAGGTGGAGCGGAGAAGTTGGGGGCTCCTTTGCCTCAGGAAGCTGTAAAGCCCTGGAGCATCTCATAGAGGACAGTGTGCAGGCTCCTGCAGGACTGTGGGGAAGCTGGGAGGGATGTATCCAGCTGTAGCTGGATAATGGGTGGTGTCTCCAAATAGCTGCTTAAAATTAAGATAATGTGGTTGGGAGAATTCACCAGGGTCAGGAGCTGTAACTTCTGTCTGACTTTATGGCAGCCGTCTGAACCCACTGCTGTTTGTGCTTCCAGGGTATCCTGGCGCTAGGAATACCCCTGACTTCCCCCAGTGCCCTCCTGCCTTGTCAGGCAGAGCAGGACACTCAGTAGGTTTCATTATTTTAAGTACTATTTCCATATGATAGCAGCAATCACAAGCAGGGAGAGCATAACACCAGGCTGCAGAAAGCACTCTGACTGCTGTCTGGGGGCATGATTTTTCAGACGTGCTGAGTACGTCCTAGGGACTGAGTGCCCCAACAGACCTGCATTGTGGATGTTGGCTTGTGGTGTAACTAGATCCTGTCACTCCAGTTCCATGACCATGTCCCACTGATCATTGCATTAGCCTTCTGCTGCTGATTTGGGTGTACTCTGTAGCCAAAAGGAGGGTGCCGCACTTTCCTCTCGGGGATGTGCTGGGGGGAGCAGTGGTCTCTCCCCGAGTCCCTGCAGCCTCCTTGGACATGTGGCTCTTTGGTGGGGACAGCAGGAGCTCTTAGCCAGAGATGTGAAGTGCACACACCAGCTTCACACAACACGGGGATAAATGGTGCTTGTTGGAAGCATTTCAGGCCTGCAGCTGACTTCCTGTCTCCCTAACCAATCCCAATAGCTCCCAGTTATCCCAGTGTGATTTTGCCAGGCTCTTGCCCCGGTACCCATTGTCATTGATTAGCTGTGAGAGGAAAAAGAACATCCTGACTCAATTCACTGATGGTGTTGAAATTTCAGTGCATGAATTGGGGCTGGCTCGGCGCAGCCCACTGGTAGCTTTCAGTGATCTCCTAAAGCCTCTGCAAAAGCCTGTTGAGTCACTTGGGAGTATTGCAACTGAAAGCTGATAACAGCAGCAGTATGGAAACAGAGCTGAACGGATTGGGGTTTTTAAACTGATGGCTAACTTGGACAAGGCTTATCTGTGCTTAGTCTGGTTATGTCCATCAGATTCGGTTATAGATGATTCAGCTCCAGCGAAGAGGAAGCCTTTAACCTGTAGTCCTGAACCTCAGCACCCAGCCTGCTCACATTGGGCTCTTGTACGTGCTGGCTTCCCTGTGGTTTTGGAAGAGTCTTCTGAAACAAGGGCCCCAAACTTTGTGATACCATCCTCCATGCAGACAGCTTGCCAGGAGCTGGAATCTGACCAGCTGCTTCCCAGAGCTCAAAAATCCACTGCGTGCGCTGGTGTTGGTGTCACTGCTGTCACAGCTTTGGATTCATTTCTTTACTTTTACCCAAGAAGCCAACTGCCCTTCCTCTCAAATCTTTGCAGATATCAAGAGGCAATATATTTTGGGCAGCACGGGGCTTGGGTCACTTGCATGGTGTCACGAGCAGACCAAAGTATCAACCGCAACAAAACACAAGTGACGTTGGGGTTTAATGCATTTGAGGGAGCAGCATTTATTTCAGCCTCAGCCCTTGGCCAGCAGCACACTGGTGTGGGGTTAACCATACCCGCCCGGCGCGGGGCAGCGTGCCCTTCTCCGCCGGCACAGCGGGGAGCAGGGAGCGATTGGGTTAGCAGTGCCCTGCCGCCTGCCTTGGCTAACCCTGCTGCTGGCCAGTGCTGCTCCAGGGAGAGGTGGTCACCCTTGCTCCTGCGGCCGCCTCTTCCCGACAGCCCTTGCCTGACTCAGGGGGGATTTAATCCCGGGCTTGGGGGAGGGAAAGACGTTAAACAGGCTTTTCCCTAATGAGGTGTGACGCCAGCTGGAGAGGGGGAGAATCCTGCTTTTCTCCTGTCTGTTGCTCTCTACAGCTACGGGAGGAGGAGATGTGGTCGTCGTCCCCCCCTCTCCTCTGCTGATTTGCTGCCTCTTCTGTTTCCTTTCTGTGCCGTCCCCAAAGCGTTTTGGCAAGGTTCAGATTTCTGCGCTCACAGCTCAGTGCTCAAAGAGAAAAGGGGAAAAACAAAAGGGTTGGAGGCCTGGGGAGGATGGTGGCTGGGAGGGAGCCCAGCCGCTCGCTGCTTGCCCTTGGCCAGGCTGTGGGGACGGGTGCCCAGGGCAGGGTTTGGCCCTGTGGACCAGCAGGGTTTTGATGGTTTCTTTCTTTTGGGAGTCCCTGGCATCACTTCAGCTCAGATGTGCCACCCAAGCACTGTGACACTTTGCTGGCTGGCCTTTGTTGGAGGGGAGGGCTGGAAAAACAAGGTTTATTTCTCCTGCGAAATGTGGGCTGAAGCCTGAGGTGAAAACCCAAAGGGATCCTAACATTTTGTTTGCAATCCTAAGATGTTAAGATTTGCATCGCATCCTCCTGGTTCCCTGCATTTCCACAGCATCCTGGGTGTGTGGAAAAAGTCCAGGATTTAGGTGGTTCGGGGGAGGAAGCTGGAAAATCCAGTGGGGTAGTATTCTGTTAAACAGGGCTAATTGATCTAGCTCTTGGAAATTAAAGCACTTCTCGCTGATCTTGCCCTATCACAAACAGCAGAAAAAAGTAGACAAACAGAAAAAAGTAGACAAAAAACTTTACAGGACAATAATTACCATGATTATTGGAATATTTTTCCAATAATCGTGGTAACACTTGGACTGTGCCTTTACCATAATTCACTGGCACCCAATGTGCTATCAGTAGGGACCAGAGTGGCCTGCAGACAGCACCCATGGCATTGAGGAGCACAGCAAGCACCTTTCTACAGAGGTGCCGGCAGCCTCACGCCTGCTAAAGATGCTTCATTAGCCTAGTGACATATCTGTGTGGATTAATCCTGACTTGTGCTAGCGTCCCCTTAACCCAGGACTCAGCACCCAGTCTGTGTGCCCAGTGCCCCTGTTAGGCAGTGGCTGCATGATCCATCAAGATGGGTACGGAAATCAGTGCTACACAGGCAAGGACAAGGACCTCCTACCTGGGAAACAAAAGGCAGCAGGTGAGGGGGGGAAATACCCAGCCAGGTGTTTTGGGGGAAGGCTGGTGGCCCCTGCCTAGGAAACAGCACCTTTCCCAGTGCCTGAGGAATGTTCCCCAGAGTGACCCAGTGGCTCCGAAAAGGTAAAGGTCACTCCTGGGCCTGGAAAACAATGGTTGCAGATAGGGGCTATCTGAGCTGGTTGTGGCCACCGCTTAAGGAGTGTAAAGTCAAACAGCTGGCTGAAAAGGCTCACGGGAAACAATTTAAATATTCCTTCATACAAAAGGCTGTCGCATCCTGGCAAAGACAGGCTGCTGACTGACAGCTTTAGTGCACAAGTGTATGTGCATAAGGCTGAATGGGGGGAGCGTCCTGAAGACTTAATATCTCCCACCCTTTATTTTGGGTCCTAACGTGTCATTTTTCACAAGCTGCGAGTGTACTGTGGTAACACATCTGGGGTGTTTTAGCACATTGCATACTTTGGGTTTTGGTTCCCCCCTCCTCAGGTGTATTTTGTTAAAAGGCAGATGCCCACTAAAGTAACTTCCAAATAAAATAAGTCAACACCTCCAAAATACTTACTGCTTGAGTGAATTTACTCAATTATTGCTATTTATAAAGTATGATTAATATTTATACAATAATAATATCACGCTATCCAAGGGATGGCAAGCAGCAACGACAGTTTTTGTGTTAACTTGTCATTAAGCAGGGTAGTCATTTAAAGGCCAGGACAACGATTCTGGGGAGTTAGCTCTGCAGCAGGAAATGCTATGTTAGGCTTTGGCTGCCCACTGCCCTTTCCTTTCCTTGAGTTTCCACGTGTGTATATACACTTTGACCTGGTTCTTGCTATGTTATATATATGTAGTTATATATGTATATATATATATATATATATATACACACACACATATATATATATAAAAGATACTTCACAGTGCAGGTGTCAAGCTTCTACTTGTGAAGCACTTTGAATGCTGCACACGAGGTAAATAACAGCAGTGTTGATAATGAAAATATGCCATTAATATATTTCCAATAAATAAGCAGAAACAGCATTTAATCTGCAATCTGTTATCAATAATTTTATTACCGCAGTTACTGCGGTCTAATAAAAAAGCACTTTCTCTTCTTTACTGGGTATGTGCCAAAACATTTATCCTTTATTCTCTGGCCATTAACCTTTATTCTGTAGCCATTAGCGTAGCCATTTGTGTAACAGTCTGTTGAGTAACATTCAAGCAGAAATTTGTATTCAATCCATTATTTACTCTGCAAGCTAAAAAGAATAGCTTCTTAGGCCTATGCTGTTTAGCCATATTAAATCTTGTTAAGTGCTGTATACTACTCATAATAAGTGTTATAGGAAGTGGATTTTTCTTACTGTGAATGATTTTCTGGCATATATATAGACCCGTAATTTAACCTAGTAATATTTTGAAAGTGGCTTGACATTGCTAGCTGAAAAACAGATATTGCTCACAATATGTGAAATTCATAATAACTACATTTTAAAAGTTTATCCTTTTTGTGGATCAGTTCCTGCATCACACATTGATGTGAACTGCATCGTGCTGAAGTAAGCTGTGATACCTTCCCCTCCTTCATCAACGGCTGAGGTTTTGGGTCATGGGGTCTGATAACCCTGATATCCCTTTCTTTCTCTCTTAGTAGAGGAAAACCAAATCAAAACAAAGAAAAATAAGTGAAATAATCAAAATGCCTGGTTTATTTTAAGGCTTTTTCTTCCTGGCTTTTAGCCATTTCTGGCTATCCATCTGAAACTGCTACTTTTCTGTGTAAGTGGCTTTTAGGGCCACGCTTTCTGAGCACATCTTTTAAATGAACTCACCAGCCTTAGCAAATGGAAAGCAAAGCCGGAGAATGAAACTGTTGATTCCTGCCCATCAGCTGAACATAGGAGGAATCATGGCTTTCTTATTAGGCTATAGTACCTCAACCTCACTGAACCCTATTTTAGAGTGTCCAGACAAAAGCATTAGTCTTATGGCTGGAGAGTGACATTCAGTAAAAGCCTTTCAAGGTCTTCTCATAAACTCTTGCAATGGAAAGGTAGTAGTAGCAGTATTTTTAATGATGGGGAAGGTTGGCTTACCTAGCGTATGTTCTGCTTCTGTACATGTACTTGAGGCTGCTTGGGTCTTTTTGGTCCTATCAGCTAGCAGTAAATTTTAAGGAATTAGTTTGATGGTTGGAATTGTTTTTTCCCTCTCTTTTCTGTGCATTAGGAACTGGAAGCTGCTCTTCACAGAGATGATGTGGAGTTTATCAGCGACCTGATCGCCTGCCTCCTTCAAGGTTGCTATCAGCGCAGAGACATCACGTGAGTAACCTCGCTCTGCGGCTTAAGCGCTTTGCAAGAGGAGCTAATTAACACTGTTGCAGGGATGTTTCACAGCTTTAGAGTGATGACATGGCAGTGATCGGCACCCACCAGCAATCAGGCCAGATGCTTCACCAAGTGGAAGGGCATTCCAGCTCTTCTTAAGTCGAGTCGTAGGGTTTTAATTTTACAGACCCTTTGTCAAGCAAACTTCTTTGTCCAGATCTGGTGCAAATGTGTTTGATGCTCTGCTGTGGCACTGGTGCACACAGTGAACGTTCACATCTGCTGTTATAGTCTGCATTCTTTTTGGTCAAGTCAGTGATATCACACTAAGTCTTTAAATCATCACAAGTTTTTAACATTTTACATACATTGCATAGAATAAGACTTGCTGCTCTGCAGCCACCTCATTTACATGGAAGATCTTGCTCCTTTGCAGAGGGACAATTGCAATTATTTTCTTAGAAATAAGAGGAGTGTTGGAATCAGTTCAGTTGCAGGGTGTTGGAAAGTGATTTGACACCTTCTCTGGATGTTTCAATATCCAGAGACACTTTGTTAGTGTCCACCAAAATACACTCTCAAACTAAGACATCTGTAGAACATCATTCTTCAGAGAATTGCCACTCATGCAGTGCAATATGCTCTCAGTGATAACGAAGGCTTTTTGCAGTGTGTTTTATTTGTTCTCCTGTGAACCATGTTAATAGCAAAGCATAATTGTGGAGATGAAGACAGCTTGGCAACAGTTGCTGTAGCTTAAAAGAGGTGTTTAGCAGTCCTGCTCCCTAAGATTCCCCTGTTGTGCAGAGTCTTGGGCTGATGCATAGGCATAACCGTACATGCTTATATGTTTTGTTCACCATAACCGTGCAAACTTGTAGAAGCAGTGGAAGGTTTGTCTTCAATAAATTTCATTAATTCCACATTCTGAGGTTCTCCTAAACTCAGCAGAGAGTTTAATTGCTTCTCCTGAAGGAATATATCAGGGAAACTGCCTGGGGCCATTGGGTTATGTTAGGGATGTGGACTCTGAAGCTTTGCAGAGGAAGCAATGGGGAGGCTACTCGGAAACAGAAGGAAAGATGCTGTATGCAGAAGGATGTCACAAAGGAAGAAGCACTAAGATGCAGTCTAAATACAAAATCTGTAGATAAATGAGAATGAAAGTGATGGTTTGGATGCACTTCTCAGTGCATCCACTTACAGACCAGCCACAAAATATTTATCCAAGATGAATGTGTGTTTTCAAAGCCTAAAATTCTCCTTGTTCCTTTCATGTTTATTTCCAATATCTTTGTTCCCTCTAACCTGAGTCCAAGACACATAGTCAGTCACAACAGCAGATGCACAGCTTCCTTACTGTATGTAGTTTATCTTCTGTTAGTGGTGAGGAGTTGAGCCTCTAATTAATTTTATGAGTGCTCAGCAAAGACATGCAAATATAAATGTAAGAGGCAGAATTTGTGTGGAGTTTAGATTTGTCTTTTCACAATGAGCCAGGACTCCGTATTTTTCTGTTGCAAACAGATAGCGGGTATCTGTCTCTGGTTGGAGAAATCGGCAGTGTCACAGATCATCACAGCGGCATTACAGCAGTGATTTCTCCAGTTATTTTGCTTCACATTCTCATGCCAAGGCTGTGAGCTGTTAACCTTTAGGCTGTAAACTTTGCTCCCTGTTGCATCTCAGAGGGGAAGGTAGGAGCTTGTTCTCTTATCCTTGTTCTTGGAGAACTACAGCTCAAGTACAAGATGCTTCATGTAATTCCATACAAAACATAGTTTACCTCTCCAAGGGGTTTTAATGTTTAATTAGTTTTGTATCGTGTCTTACCTCTTTGATGGCCAAAATGTTATCTGCCTATGCTTTTTCACAGTCTGCCTGGGAGCAGCTTGTAGTTCTTGTCACATCTGTTTTGACGGCATGCAGAACTTGTGGCAGAGCTGGGCTGCCTGGCTTTAATCATGCATCATAGAGGGGTATAAAACTGTCACATACCTTTGCTAATTATAATGTGCTCTCAAGTAATTTTGGAAGTGGAACCTAGATGAGAGCCCTTCTAAATCACAATTTATCATACTCTAGTTTGATTTCCTTTTTATTATTTTTATTTTTTTTTAAAAAAGAGATTAATACTTTTCTAGAGTTCTGTGATATTTGGTGTTTAAGTAAAACAGCTTTGCCTTGTTTTCAATATTCTTTATGACAGACACTTTACATGTTACTGTACATGAGAGAGAGACTGTTTTTACCCTGCTTGATGGTTAATGGGTGTTGAATGTCTGGTAACTTGAAGACTTTCTTTGAGCTATAGATATCTGTGTTTAACTGCAGAGACTACTTAATGGGATGCCACACTATCTTCTCCAAACTCTTATTTATCATAACCTATCATAGCTCTTAGGAACACTCTTTGTTGACCTGGTTCTTGCTATGTTAAGCACTGTAGAAGTACAGAACAGAAAAGACAGTAGTTTGTATTCCTGGCTTCTAACATCTGTAGCAATGACCCTGTAGCTGTCTCTGTCTGGCAGTGGGTGGTTTGAGCCCTTGTCCAGGACAGTTTTCCTGTTGCTCCTCTCTTTTTGCTCTGACCCAAAATACTTTTGGGCCATGATCTGCAGCTTTTGCTGTTTTATAAATACCCTTCATAGTATTTACACACCAACCATACTATCTAACCGTTAATGATGTAGTAACTGATGTCCTTGACAATTTTTGTTTGATCTCTCGGCTCAGTTTTATGCTATAGGCACGGTTTGGTTTGACGCCAGTGAGTTTACCCATATGTTTTTCCTGCTTCTAGCTTTTGTGCACAGGCCTTGAAATGTCTGTGTTTTCTTTTAATTGTTTCAAAACACAAATGCCTGGAAAGTGGGGAGGGAAAAATTCTTAATAGAATGTGGGGGTTATAAAAATAAATAAATAAAAATTAAACCATTTGGAAAAAAGGCTGCTGCCTGCTTCAGATCCTCTCTGATATAAATTGGGCAGCTGCATAGTCCCTAGGGGCTGCCACTTTAATTCCAGCAGGAAATGCAACTTGATGACTTGTATCAAGACAGGAAGATCAGAGCTTCAGCTAACGGCAGCAGCCGCAGCAGGAGCCTTCTGCAGCTGTTTTTAAGTAAGAAGTGATGGTGTGACATGGATGTGTACACTCCACTAAAATAATCCAGAAAAGCTCCCGCTGTTCAGCATTTCTCTGGGTGAAACTCATTCTTCACTGCTCTGTTACTGCACTGTGATGTGATCACATCTAATGTGATGGCATAAAATGTTTCAATGTCAGTATCGTATTTCTCATTGGGAAGCATTTCGTATAAGGTTATTGTCTCTTGAAAAAGATTTTAATTACTTTTTTCTTGTAACATGTTTGACTTGTATTTTTTCAACATGAACAAAAGTGCCAGAAAATGAGGAACAAAAACAACACTTCTGCTTCTACCTGTGCCTCATGAGATTCTTTCTCATTTTAAACCCCAAGAGACTGATCCTTCACTGTAGCTGAAAACTATCTAATTGACTTCTGTGGCACCATAGACAGCGTTTGCTTCCTTAGGAACCTCAATTATTTTTTTCCTTGTTATTTCTTCCCTTAATGCATTGGAATTTTTTTTCCTGGGTTGATCATCTGTTTTGCACCCATCTTAAGCTCTTTCTGGATCTGTAAACTAATCTTGAAGTCTTTGCCTTGTAATTTGTGCCTGTTTGTTCTAATGTGGATAATAAGAGGATATTCCTTAACTCCTCTTCCCTCCCCTGCAGTTGTTTTAATTATTTCTTTCATAGCCTCAGTGGTGGCATTGAGAAAT
The DNA here is from genome assembly GCA_039877255.1 of Loriculus beryllinus. NCBI lineage: Eukaryota > Metazoa > Chordata > Aves > Psittaciformes > Psittacidae > Loriculus > Loriculus beryllinus. The sequence continues at coordinate 9,338 of JBCJKH010048989.1, forward strand.
ACTCCCAATGCGGCATCTGAAGGGCTATATTCCCTACTTCTTGAATTGCCAATCAAGAATACTGCCTCTGTTCTGCTGATTTTCTAATGCTCGTTCTGTAATCACTTATTTGAGCTTTCATCAGAAAGAGATAAGGGATAATCTGAAGTCTTCTAACCCATTGCACAAAATGCCCTTTTCTGAGGGCTGTATTTAATAGCTCTGGGTATTTCTCTTCTTCCTTTGGCTTTGTCACTTCTGTCCACCATTGTCCTTTATTCTGTGCGGACTGTATCTTTACACGTTACTCTGGGGGCTACCCTAGGTCTCATGTTCTGTTAAAAGTGGCCTCTGCTAAAAGACTAAACATCCTAAAATTGCCTTTCTGCATGTGAACATGTGAGTTGTGTCTTTTAAGAACCGTTGTATGTTGTTGGCTTGGTCTAAGGGATGAAATGGCAGGTCAGCTGGGATAGTTGGCAAACCTGTGCCAACCTTTCAGTCCTAAGGATACTGTGGTGAACCGGGCTGTGGGAATCGCTAAGCCAAGGTATTAAGACAACCTGAATGAATTCAATGCTTCAGTCCATGCCACAACATCTGGGGCAGCCAGCCTAAGCTCAGTCACAGCAGACCTGAAGACCACCTCCTTTCAGAAAGGGCTTTAACAGCTGGCTCTTGCGGTTGTGCTGGTGACCTTGATTATAACAACTGTTTCAATGGCCCAGCCACAAAGCACTTCACTAACTCAGAATCATATTCATGAATGCCAAGTGAATATCAACAAGATCAGCATTATTTACAGTCTGACTTTTAACAAGTGCTGCCTTGCATACATCATAGAGATTGGTGGATGGCCTCTGGAATCAACCCAGTATCATCAACACAGGAGATACCGTGAGGGGGCAAGGGAGATGAAGTGGCTGCATTTCTCATCTTGAATTTCATATTAATATTTATTATAATAATAGCCAAGCCATACAAGGTGAGCCTTTTAAAGGGTAAAAAGTGAAAATGAGGCAGCTGGCAGGTGTTGGGAAAGGAAGGATGAGATTACAGCAGTAAAATAACACGGTCATTCAGAGATTAATGAGAAGCACAGTGGAATAAAATTATAGAGTTCAACTATAAATAAAGCTAAGTAAATGTCTTTGATTCTCAGATGGATAAAATGAATCTTTAAGGAAGAATCCAAAGAAAAGTTGGTCACACATTCTGGGAGTGCTATTCCATAAATGCGGTGGAGAATAAAAACTGAAAATGGTGGAAGAAAAAGAGAGACTGAAAGCTATGCTGTTATTGTTAGGGCAGATGGATGAAAGACAAATAGATGGAATATCTGGGGAGAGGGAGTTATGCAAAACATTGACAGGGAGGAAGAGGTGGCTAAACTTAAAAGGATGAATAGAGAGGTCAGGCTTGGAGACTGCAATGATGTCATCGTGCCAGTGTCAGAGTTTGAAATATGAAATGGACAGCTGTATTTTTAAGTCCTTGATGTTGCAAACCAAGTGCTCCGGAGAGGAGGAAGAAAGCAAAGATAAAGAAAGAAATTGAGAAGGGAAGTTAAAACATCTTCTCCTTTGAAGGAAGAAGGCAAAGAAGGATGGAGAGAGTGGGGCAGGGTTGAAGTTCTCTCCATGTGAAACCTTTGCCCTCACTTTCAGGGCTTGCATTCCAAACCACCAGTGCAGGATCTCTGTTCCAGCACAGTTGGTCTTGCAGGCCATCTCCTAACACATCAACCATATTCAGAAGCCAGTCTTCAGTCCAAGGGAGAATACTGGAGTAGTTCTCAAAGTATTTTCTTGGAGCCTTTTAGCCCCAGAGAGCTGGGGCACTGCTGGCCAGCTGCTAAGTCTCTATGATAATGTGTTGTGTCATCTCAGCCTCTGATCTAAGTCACCTGTATTTTGAATTTTTCTCTCATTTTACCTTCCATCCTTCCTCAGTTTCCTTCTGGCTCAACCAGTGTAGTAGCTTTTTAGAGAAAAGGAGAGGAAAGACCTGTTCTGAAATGAATCCCAAAGGGATTTTTTTAGGACCCATCTGTTTATCTGTTAAAACTTCAGGTTACCCATTGTCCCCAGAAACTTGTAATGTGTGGGACTTGATTTCAGTAATGCATTTGAGAAGCTTGTTTGCTTCAAGGCAACCCCATGCTAGGTATTTTTTGCCTCAGAAGGGACTCCCTTCTCCCACACTAAGCATATCTTTCAATGAGCAGCAAGGCACATAAAGGCTTTTTTCATATGGATTTGTGCCATAATAGAGGCATGTGTCCTATTTCCCCATCATCATCAGGACAATAACTCCAGCTTCTTCCCCACAGTGCTCATCATCACTGTAATACCCTAAGGTCCTCTCTATATCCCCGTAACAATCGGAAGAGCTTATGGCCACAGCAATACTGTTGTGTTTCCTTATGGCTACGAATTAGAGCATGCTTTCTGTTGATGAGCCCTAAGAATGAACAATGCAGCATTAAGCTGGCTTCACTTGTTCTTCAAGGATCCAGAAGTGAATAGTAAGTAATCATCCTCTTCCAGTCTGCATATGGAGCACAGTAAGCCTCATTCCTTTTTGCTCTTTCAGAATACAGAAGATGTACTTGGGTCTTTCATAAGTTAATTGTCTCCAGCTCCTAAGGGTTGATCTGCTTCTCTTCAGAAAGAGCGTCACCATCAAGTAAAAGTAGTAGAAAGAAGGAAGTGTGTGAATGACAGCTGACAAACACATACTGAAGCATGGTTAGATGCAAGTGAAGATAATTGATGGGAGAGATGTGATGCCATCACAGGCCAATCAAAGCCCTTGCTGCCTTACCAAGTTAGTTCACTAGGTGAAAGTTGGGCTCTAAGTATGTTCTGGACAATCCAGAAGGCTGTGTTCATCCCATCTGAGCCAAAAACTGCTATGGCTTGATCTTCATATTGTCACATCCGGAGTGGTTTGTTGTTGGGCATGCGTTGCGGTTGGCTGTCAAGGTCACACAGAATAAAACACAAAACAAAGAGAAAAAAACAAGCCTTAAAAGTCAAAGTGCACAAGGAGGCAGCATATGGCAAGAGCAGAGAGTGCAGCAGTGGTTCTCACACTTCATTTCATTTGTGTGGCCATCAACATCCCTCTTTCCAGGTCAGATCAGTATTCACTGGCTATGCACTCAGCATGCATAAACCAAAATCTCCCTTAGCAGGACACTTCAAAGCAATAGCCAGCAGCCTGCATCTTGCCAGGCTTCTCACCCCACACCAACATTTACCCAACCCACCCCCTCCACTGAATGAGTTGGCTTCCCCCAAGGTATTTGTTTCCCACTTGAGCACCCATCTCTCTTCCTTTTTATTATATCTAACAGCCTGTAACTAGTTCTTGTGCAAGTTAATAAATAGTTCTAACACTGGTTCTTTTTGTTTTCCTTTTTGATCCTTCCAGAGATTGCCTTTTGTTATTCAAAGCTGAAGGTACTTGACACAGAAGCAACGCAGAAGCCCTCAGGCTTCAAACTCTGCTCTGGCTGTGGGATCGTTATGCCTATAAGTGATTCCCATCCCCAGTGTCTGATAAGCCTTGGGGAAGAGCTAGGCAGAGAAGAATGCAGCACTCTGAATTCCTATGGGGTTCTGAGAGGCATCCATCCGTGTGAGCGCTGAAGGAGTTTCACCTGCTGATCAGAGCCTTTCAGGATCAGCATTTCATCCTGCCTTCGGACCCTCCTGCCTTTGTCTGACTTCCTTTACAAGGCAGACAAAAATCTGTCCTTCTTGTCTGTTGGGGAGAAGAAGGCACCTCCTTTTGTTAAGTTGTGATCAGAAATGTCCGGGTCAGAGGGTTCTCTTTTGAGGCCAAGAAGTTACTCCTTGAGCTCTAAAACTGACCCTAGGAACTGCTGTGTCTCGAATTTATTGCCTCATGAGCATATGCTTTGAGGAGAACCAAGGTTCTTTGGTTTTTCATTGCAAAAATCCAAAAAGGGATATAATTTACTGATCCCATTAAGTCTGTCAGTGCCTGCTGTCTGCTGGTGTGCTTATAAAATCTCCAGTTTGGCATCATTATTGCTTAATCTTCACTTGGTGATCATATGTTTCACCAGGGTCCCCTTTGGTACCAACTGTCCCTTCAGTACACACCCCAGCGCTGCCTCTGAGACTCAGGAATCCTGCCTCCTGCCATTCTGCCTTTGCCAGTGGCGGCTGTCACTCATTCTGATTGTGAGCCTGACAGAAAACTCTGCACTTCAGTGTCTCAGGGGATTCTTACCACTTGATCTGAGCACAATGCCAGGGAAAAAAAATCATGTTTCCAGTCTAGCTGCAGTGATAGATCTCATTGCACAGGGAAGTGTTGGGCTCTGATTCTCCTCAGCTCTCCAACCCTATTCACTAGCATGCCAGAGAATTCATTGTTTAATAAAAGCCATTTTCCCTGGCTCTTCCCCAGCCAAGATCAATGTCATTACACGGCAAGAGGCATCTTCCTCCTGCAGTATCACATGCCAGCGTGACACCAAAATTTCTTTAGGCGTATGAAGAGACATTTTCAGTTCTATCATTAATTTATCATAGGCACTTAGGGTGAGATAACTTCTTTTCTTGGTCCTTTCCACCTCAGACAGAATGTGTGATGGCATCAGCACTGATACCACCCTGTTCTAGTACCAGCTCTGCCTCCCTTTCTGGGTAAAGCTTCAGTAACTGATATTGCCTCTTTCTTGGGCTCCCTCAGCTGAACAGATTGATTCCTCAAGGCAGGAAAAGAGCAGCTGGCATTGCTCAGGCTATGCACCTTGTCTCCTTTAGGACTGATGGACTGTCCAGTGCAACACCCAAAAGCAAGCAGAAACCACTTATTGCTTGACAGGTACTCAAGCCTTCTTCCCCATTCAGACAGGCAGGTTAATCTGGCAGACCAACTCACCAGGAGTTTTGTTTAGGTTCCAAATGCACAGTATTTTACAGTTTCAGCCATATCTCAAGAAACTTCCCTGGTTTTAGGCAAGAAGAGAAAAAGTAGTTGCAACATCTGCTTTCCTCCATGTTGGAGCTGTGGTGAATGTATCAGCATGATGGTAGGTAGGAAAATGCATGTTAGTGGCTGATTACAGAGCTAGTTTCCTTTAGCTTTTCTCTTGTTGCTCTCATAGGTTGGTTGTACATCACATTGAAGGCAACTGTTATTGCACCTTTTGACTGATGGTTTCAGGTAGTATCTTAAAGGAAAAATTGAATAAATGATGAAGTACAGCATATCTATGGAGTTAGTATGTTGGTGTGAACTTCGTCATCCTGAGTCAAACCCAACAGTGCCCATAGAAAATAGCATAATCATACTTAATAGTATTAGAATAATTATATTTAATAGTATTTATGCAGTTACAAGTAAGGAAAAAGGCAATTTTTAAAACAGCCTCAAATTGTCTTTTCTTTGTATTCATTCAAGGAAATAATCCTTTCTGTTCATCTTTTTCTAATTTAATTCCTGGTTTCACAAGTACATATAGCAATACAGTTTGTTCACCACAGTGATGTTTCAGCATCTTTTAGCGGCATTATTTTCCCCTCTTTTTAATCCGGTTATCCAACCTATTGATTTGCCGTTATCAGTTTTCACTCAAATTGGAGAAGCAGTAGTGGCGGGAGTTCCTGCTCCTCTGTCCATACCATTACCCCAAAACCCTGCATACATAGAGAGCACAAATCTTCCCTTCATGGAGACTGTGCAGAGACTGGGCTTGAAGGAGAAGGGTTGAGCTAGCACTCAAAACCATGTAGACATCATGTTTTATTCTAGTCCCATTAATATTCTCTGAATCCATCTGGGCAGTGTATGTATCCTCCTGCTCATCCCCATTGCCTGCAGGACTTTTTCTTCCTTTGGTACCATACGTGATATTTCTAGTTGCTCTGGCTTTGTTGTTGCTCATATCCATCCTATGATTCTATCCCTATTTCTTCCTTTCCTCAATCAAACAACAAAAACACACAAGCAGCCCTAGTTCCTACCTAAAAATCAAATGCAGTCCCCTGTACCCAGTGCGCATCTAGTTAACCATATGTCTTCCTCATCTTCCAAGTACTGTGTAATCCACCAGGCTTGGCAAATCCAACCCGTCTTTCTTCCATTGGCTTCACATCTTCACACCAATTGCTTTCTTTCTCTGACTTACTTGGCCAGATATGCTGCTGGTCTCCTGAGACAGGGAGATGGATGCTGGGCATCTGCTAGCTTGTTCCTGGTGTTGTGGTAGAGAGGGAGAGGGCGATCAACAGAGAGGCAGATAGTGGGAGTGAGGAGCAGCTGGGCATAGGTGGAGAAGGGCCATCAGCACCTTCAGATTGTGTTTCCTTCACCAAAAATCACTTTCACCTTCTTACATGGAAGGAGAAGCAACAGCGTCTATGTTCTTGGGGGTGTCAAAGTAGGACAACCATACATAACACCTGTGGCCCCTTCTGCTGATCCTGGGGTGATGACAGAAATAGAGCAGCCTTGGTTCACAGAAGGGTGCTTGGAGCTCCTGCAGGCAGGGAGACAGAAAATGACAGGACAGTTCAAAGTAACAGGTATGTGTGATTTCTCCTGCCGGTGCTGCCTTTCTCTCACACAGCCCAATTAACAGGGGTCACAGAGCACTGATTAGCTGCCTTGGCGGTTTGTGAACATAAAGCAGTGAAAAAGCCAGGGTAAATGGGGGAAGAGAAGATCAAATAGACACTTATCTCAGCACTCCTGCTTGTCCCCGGCATTTGCCAGCCTAAGGGAAGAGCTTTTTCACAAGAGGCCAGTGTGGGACAGTGCTGTATCTGTGCCGGTATCTCTGTTGATTTTCTGCCTTCTCTCAGCACAATAACAAAGGAGTCACCCCCACCAGCAGTGTCATGCAGTGTCATGCGTAGGGTGGTTGCTAGATAAAAGCCAAATCACAGAAGCAGCATGGACCATAGGCAGCTGGGGAAGATCAGAGCATGCCTTTTGCCACGCTGGCATGTGAGATGAGTTCAATTCCTACAGCTGGCGTCTCCTTTTGGAGGGGTGGACTTGCTGTCTCCTGTCCCTCCTGTGAGAGAAAAGGGGTAGAAGGCAGCACGTATCAGCTCACAGCAGATAAAAGGACATCTCCATCTCATTCAAGTCTGGTAGTGCTAAGGAGCCCAAGCTAGAAACTTCCTTAGCTGCTTAGTTTTTCTGCTGTTGGCTGGGGGAAAAAGTTTGTATGAGCAGACTTGGAATGTCCCTGAAGAGCAGGCAGCTGTGGTGACCTCATGGCTTCCCTTCTTCCTTCGTGCTCTCCTTTTTTGGTGGTAGCAAAGCAAGGCTCCTGCTTCAGCTGTCGTACCTAGGTTAAGTGGCACTTGCTTCTGTCAAGCCAGCACATGCTCCTGTGGTGTGATCCCTTATTAGACCAGACAGCCTACATCAGCTCTCCATTCTCTCTGCCCCCCTGGAGACACTGCCTCGCTCCATAGCTGTTCCTATTCTGCTTCTCTGTGGGATACAACCTATCTGCCAGCTCCCTTTCCAGCTTCCCCAGTTTTTATTGTATGGAAGATTGCTCGAGGTAAGATGGAGGAAGACAAGACACAGGACTGGAGTATTCTTAAGCTGCTGAAGGCCTTGGAATTTCTTAGCTGAATTTTTCTTACTCCTAAACATAAATGCTTCAGGCATTCAGCTGGGAAGGCAGTGGATTCACTGGTATCCAACCATGTAATTTAGATTTCCTTAGCAAGATAGAACAGCCCTTCTGCTGGAGAGCCTCCTGTCCTATCTTTGTTTTATCATATTAGAGGGTCCAGAACACTGATGTCTTCTCCAAGCACCTCTTCAGCATACTCTTGGGGTTGGTCTCAGTGCCACATTTGAGCTCTGCAAGAAAGCTATGGGGTAGACATGTGAAAGATAGGGATCAGGGTGCTGAAATCACTCTGCTGTCCTTTGCTTTTCTGGAAGACTGGTTTTTATCCTTCATGGATGTGGAAACCTCTGGTCACTCATGTTTCAGACTGCCAAATCCAGGAGTTAGACCAGACTAGGGAAGAGCTACTACCACTTAATAATTACTAACCAGTTATATTTTTTGACCTTTGAAACAAAACCATGGTTGTAACATAAAGAACGTCTTCTGGTGTAGAGTTCAGTGCAGTTCACATGCTTGAGTCTCCAGGTGTCTTTCTCCTCCTCTTCACTGCTAGTGCTCCTGATGGCCACATAGGTAAGCCACAGAATAACTTGAGGTTTGAGCCATATATGTGTGCAGAAAACTGGTTCTAATTAGCAGTGAAGGACAAGAGGCAGGACTGTGCATGCCTTGTGAAGGTCTTGTACTCCAGCAGTCTCTGCTATGTCTCTGACTCTAGGAGGAGAAACTTCACTCTGGAGCTTTGGTGAGTTCAGTTTGATTCCTCCCCACCTCATTCTGTGGTCTCATTCAGGGTGGCTTAATGTCAGATGTCTTCTTTTTGTTCACAGCCACTTTTAGACCACCTGGTTTTCTCCAGGCATGAATCAAAACAGAGCACGGAAAACCAGGATGAGCATGGGTATTTGTTTCCTCTGTCAGAAGGGCTTTACTAGGATTGGACCTTGCTTAGGTCTGTCACCAGTGTGGTGTGGATAGGAGTTACTGCTTCCCTATTGACTCCATGGCTAGAATCTGTGAGTCTGTCCCCACCAGTGGTGCAGGACAGTGGTGCAGTAGTGGCACTGCTAGTCGAATTGGAAATGAAATGTGGCTCTTAAAGTTTAAGATCATGATTTCTGTACCTCCAGCTTAGTTATTTTGATCTGCTGCAGTGAAGTGTTTTGAGGAGACACCCTTCAAGGTGCTTGTTGCCCTTGAGCCTTTGCCAGTCTGATCATCCTCATGACAAGCTAGCCCATGGTCTGAGGACGATATGCTTTCTGTTGGCTTGCACACCTTTTGAGCGAGCTGCACACAGAGGGCTTGGAAAGAAATTTACCTATCCAACCCCTTTATCACCCAAAAGGATGGGGTAGTATCTTTTCCCCCCACGTCACGCGTGACTTGGTTTCTCAGTGGGGTAAATTGTTCGAAGGTGAAGTACAAGCTTCACTGTGAAGCTTCCTCCCCCACCTCAGATAAGAAAGCTCATTAATACAGTAGGAAAAAAAAATGTCTCCATTGTTACATGAGAGCTCAAGGTCAGACTGGTAGTAGTAACTCATATTGCATCTAAGGTCAGCCTATGCTTTCTCTTTCTGACAAGCCACGATAGATTGATCATGGGGGCCCTTACATTATTTTTTTTCCCCTCTGAAATAGGCTTTGCTTCTCCTGACCCTGTTAATGATGTTTGACTGAGGTCATCCCAGCAAACCCTGAATCCTTCCCATTACCTTCCAGAGGGCTTGCCTTTGTGCCAAAGTATTGTGTGCTTGTTAAGAATGAAGATTTCCTGATCTCTGCTGTAGCAAAGAAACTGCCTTCATTGGAGAAGGGAGAAATATCTTGAATGCCATCTGCCAGTTAGTGCTCTCATTAACACCTGAGTGACTCGCAACACCAAGCTGGTGCCTTTTTGCCTATTCAGAACTTAAAAAGATGCCAGCCCATAAGGTGAAATATCTTCAGTCCACAAGATTAATTCCATGATAAAACGTCTGTTCTCTGATAAGACCTTGGTTGCTACTGCTGTTGTTTCTTTTAACTGCGGACATCATTGAGACAAGACCAGTTCTCTTGTGTGCTGTGAACGAGATGCCCAATGAGTCTTTTTTCATTTCTATTTACATTTATATTGAGAGCCTTGTAAAAGCAATGCTTGTGCTGGGTGGCTGATGGAACCCAAGTCATTTTCAGCTTTTAAAGCTTTTGCCAGACAGAACTATCACTTCTATTACTTTTCTTTTAGGCCAGCTCTGTAAAATGAACTGTGAGAGTAATCCTATTCATGTTTAAACAGTCTTTGAGGGGAAGGCTGAGCTCTTCTAGTCTTGTTTTCCATGTTCCTCTCACAAAGTGCTGTTGGGCAGGAGGTGGAGGAGGTCTACTGTTATTCCTGCTCTCTGCCATCCTCTGGTTTTGTCAGGGTTCTTGGTTTTAATCTCAAATACAGAACAACATACTGTCTGGGATTAGACATAGGTCAGGCTTGCCATTTTCCCAGCAGCTTTAGCTCCAGAGCGTTCCAGTATTTACTCTTCCGTTGCATTTTGTAAATTAAATGAAACAAGAGACTTAAAACACTGTCAACATGATAGATACTCCAGCTAGTGGGTCCAGGCAATTATTTGGCATCTGAACTTTGAGGAGGCTTATTTGTGTGTGCCAGCAGTATCTGAGCATTGTTGAGAGATTTTTATCTCCAGTATTTCCAGCTCCTTACCCTAATGTTTCTTTTAATCCAACATTTACTCCCACAGGGGTGGGGGTTTTGTGGGGTTTCTTTTTAGTTGATTTGGGGAGGATGTGTTTCATTGTTTTGAGGGGATTGGGGGCGAGAGGACTTGTAACAAAATTGGCAGCAATAGACCAGATAGGGAAGTGTGCTGTGACAGTAATTCCACAGTCGGGCCATGGCACGCTGCCTGCGGGAAGTGCAGATTGACACACGGACTCTCTCACTGAATCAGTGTTTGGTTTTGCTTTTGTTTGTTTGGCTTGATTTTGTTTACAATTTCCCAGCCAAGATTTGATTTACTTTGGAGACTTTAAAACTAAAAGCACGAGTGGCTCTGCTTCCTCTGGGCATGAGGATAAAAAAATACGTGTGTGTGTGTACACATAATTACAGCCCCAATGCTGCTGGGTTCACTCAGAAGGAATTTCACATTGAGTTTACCCTACAGGGGTAAACCTTGTAGACCCTGTGGGGCTGGGGTCTGTGGGTGCAGCTGTTCCCTGCTTCGTGTGCACCAGGAGCTCTGACCAAATTTGTCCGTATATCCTGTCAACCTTGTGAAGTTTTCACCATTTCTTCCAGATGTCTCCCATGGAGCCCCTCTGGGAAACTGGGCACGGTGATGGGCATGCTGGCCACTCTCCTCTTCCAGCAGCAGAGCACGGCCCCGCACGCTAAAAGCCCGGGTGATGGGCAGAGTGCCCCTTCACAAGCTGCCGAACTGGGATCACCAGGCAGGGGGAGGAATCCTCGGCTCCCCTCTCCTGGAGCACCGAGAAACCTCCCTCTTTGGGAAGCAGCCGGGTGGCAGATGGCCGGGCTGCAGCGCTGAGCTCTCAGGGGGTGTATCATTTCTCTGGCTTGTTCTGGACGCTGATACCCATGTTGGAGAGGAGCCCCTCCTGCGGCTTGTTCCCGTCGTCTTTATGCCCTGATTCTTGTGCAGCTGCTACTAAAGATCACAGGCAACTTGAGCTGCAACATCACTGGGACTCTTGTGGGTTGCCTGCCGCTATTCCTCCCCTTTGACACCGAGGTGCTAGGTCACATCCTTCCCTGTGACCCAGGTTTTCTTTTAGATATATATAGGGGTCTGCAATGTATGATTTAAACTTTCAACCACAGGTACAATTCAGCTTTGACCTCCTTTCTAATCATTGCAAAAGGTGGTAGGGACCTCTGACAGTGATCCTGTGGTTTCACAGCACAGCCAGGGACAAGACTAAGAATTGCATTGAGCTCATGAGAAATCGCCTGCACCCATGTGGCATGTATCCCACAGATACACATGTGCTATTCCACCACTTCCCCACTACAGCTATCCAAATTGCTTTGCGCATCGGGCGGCAGCTGCAAAGTAAGGGATGTTGTGACAAGTGAGTCACTTTGTCTGAGTTTTCTGAAATATTAATGGCGCTAGTGAAATTGGGATGAGAAGAAAGACAGTGGGAAGGGTGAAGTTTTACAGTTACAGAGTACTCCAGCTTTTCTGACCTCTTGTAGGTGATATCTGCAATGCTTGTCCTTGGTTAATGAGCTTTATGGAAGATGCTTCTGCTGTATGGCAGGGAGAGGTAGAAGATTGAGATATAGTGACAGCTGTGGTCAAATTTTTATAGATTGCTCCTAGAACACCCAATTTACTTTCAGGAAGGAGTTGATTTTCCTTTAGAGATGCATCCTGAGACAGAATGTGTCTGTGTACCAGTTCATCCTCCTTGGGAATACTATCACTCTGTAGAGAAAGGACATTGCTGACATAACATTGGTTGACTGTTTTTACATCAGTGACGCTGAGAACCTCAGGAGAAGAGATACATCTGTCTCCTTAGCTCAGTGATCTCCTTCCTGCCTTCTTCCTACCTGCAAAAGGGTTTTCAGAGGTTCTCATCTGCAGCAGACTTTGTAGGACTTGCCACATCTGCAGGTGTATCACTGTTACATTAATGAGCGGTCAAGGGTATTTGACAGACTGCATCCAGGCAATTCCTGTCTGTCTGATTCTTTAATCTTATGGATATGAAGTTTTTTATTTCTCATAGATAATGCTAAACATTCCTGAGCATTTCTGCTTTGTGTAAGGAAGTACCCCAAGGGCAGGGTTCTCACAGGCTGCTGCACTACTTGCACATTTTCTTCTCCAAACCAAGGGGGCTGTTTCAGAAACCTTTTATAAATGGAATGTAATAGAGCCAGGCTAAGTGAGACTAAACGTAGGTGCAGCAGACAGGTTGAAGACGAGCACCCCACGTTTGTCTGGAGGAAAGAGGCCAGTCCCCATTAAGAGGGAAAATATAAATTGGGTAAGACTGAGAGTGATTGAGAATGCCTTGAGACATCTGGTTCCCATCTCTGGTTCTCATTTCTATCCTTATTCAAAGCGACAAATGCACAGTAGCTGTCTTTGAAAATGGATGGGAGTAGGAACTCAAAAGTACTCTTGAGAACAGAGCTTGTAATGTATCGAACACTGGGTGGATGGAGGAAATTTCTAGTGTTAGCCACTTCTGTGAAAGTCAAACTCAAACCAAATTGGTTAAGTCAACAGAGCCAGTCCCCAGGGGGAATCAGAGTTATATAGGCAAAGGCTTCAGATGAACTTCTGGAACTGAAAGGCTTTCTGGATCACTGTTCTCTGAGAGCAGCCACAATGGTAGCGCAAGATAAGTGTACTTGTGCAAGTGGTAAAAGTGTCTGTCTGATCCATGGTGCTCCCTTTATCCCTAGGGAAAAAAGAAAGGGGGGGGGGGGGGGGGGAGGAGGAAAAAACAGAAAAATAAAAGCAACCAAAACCCTGA
>JBCJKH010048990.1:0-32822 GCA_039877255.1 Loriculus beryllinus
CCCAGCCCAACTGAGCAGTGATCTAACCCTTCCGGGTAACTGCCCCCCAGTTTATATAGTGGACATGACGTGCTGTGGTAAGGAATACCTGCTTAGTTAGTTTGGGTCAGGTGTCCTGCCTCTGCTTCCTCCTGGCTTCCTCTCCTCCCTGGAAGAGAATGAGACTCAGAAAGTCCTTGGTCAGAGTAAACACTACTGAGCAGCAACTAAACACATCGGTGTTATCAGCGCTGTTCGCAGGCCGAAAGTCAAAACCACAGCGCTGCACCAGCTACTAAAAAGAAGAAAAAAGACTGCTACTGCTGAACGCAGGACATACTACCACAGCCACTGTGGTGGCTTACCCAAATCCAAGCGAAGTTCTGAACCCCCTCCTCTGCATGTCATTGTTATTGAGTGACTGCCAAGAACAACTTTCAGTGATTCACATTAAGCTGGAGGGGCATCTCATGTGGAGTCCCATATCTTCTAAATATCTTTATTAATGATTGAACAATGACATTCAATAATAGGTTTAGAAAATCTACAGACAATATGAAAGGAGAAGTCACTTCTGCTTTGGTGACAGGATCAGAACTGGAAATTAAATGAGTCTGAAAAGTCAGACATTATCTGAAATTAAAAGCAGATGAAATTCAACAGACAAATCAAATAGAAAAATTTAACAGGAGTAACTTTGCACAAAAGGCTCTGGGGGTTGTAGTGAATCACAAACTGGCTATGATTAATAACATGATATTGTTACAAAAACAGAAAGTCTTAGTCAAAGATACATTCATAGGAATGTTGTACTCAACCCTTGGGAAGTAATTATTCTCTTCTACTTGGGAGTCAGCTGGATGTCAGACCACTGTGTCCACTTTTAGACAACACTTTTAAAAAGATGACATGGAGGAAATCCAGAGGAGGATGCAAAGAATGCTAAAGGGTTTAGAAAACACAATCCATAAAGAAAGGTGACTCCATTCCTTTAGACTAGGAAGGTGAAAATTAAAAGTGGATAACTGTTCAAGTATGTAAAGGAGATCATTATTAAAAGAATAATGATCAGGGTTTTTTTAAGACCAATGAGGAAGGAAAAGAAATTATTTCAAATAAATGCTGCCTGCTCAAAATTGCACTATTAGTGCAATCTTTTGGAGTACTTTGGCTGTTGAAGTACTGGTGTGGCTCTCAAGAATACATCTGAATGTCTTTTATTGGATGTGTTTCATACCAGTACCTGTTTGGGACAGTGCAGGGGCAGGACAGGAGAGCCTGTTGTCCTTCCCAGATCTGTGTCTCTGTGGTTTTAAGACAATGAGTCTGAAAGCGCATTAAGTGCATCCTTTTTCACAGTGTAGAAAAATTCTGATTCCCATACAGAACACATGGGAGAGGGAAAGATTCATGTTTAACAGTCTTCAGGTAGGGTAAAGATCTGTAAGCAGGAACAAAAGGGGTATTTCATAGTGTGTAATTGCGGTTTATAAAATTTACTAATGCTGTGCCAAAGGCAATCCTAGAGGGCTCCTGAGGCAGACTAGATTACTACCAGCAAACCAAGAGTTTGGGATGATCTCTGTCCTCTGATGTAATCTTTTCTCTCTGTGTTTTCTTAAATATTTCTTACTAGAGATGTTTTCTCCCTAGGTACTAAAAATTTTTTCTTTTGGAATATGAAAGCATTCCAAGCCCCAGATATTTTTTCTCAAGTGTCCTGAAAAAATAAAAGCTAAATTCTTCCTACACAGCACCTAGGTCATCAGCCAGACAGCACAAATCAGCATACAACCAATAGCTAGAAGGTGCACTTAATGACGAATGGCATAAAAGTTCCATAGCTACATTAAGTATATCAAAAAAATGAATCTAGCAATGTTTCTTAGAGAGACAGAAACCCAACTCTAATTTGCCAGTCTGCAGTGTAAAGAAGAGGTTATTAATATGGTGTGTCTAGTTTTTATTAGTAAAAAATATAGAGCAAAGCTCACGTGAAGGCAGCATCTGCTGCTGCTCTGCCTCATAAAATGAAGCTGAAGTGCCAAACCAGCTATATACATGCAAACAGAAGCAAACCTGCTGGGTTTTGGCAGCCAGAAGATCTGAAAGAGCTTTGACTAAACTGAAAAGGCACAGGCAATCCTGGTGTTTCTTAGTTAAAAACCTTGCTCTCTTTCCAATTGAGTGGGCCACATTTAGAGTGGGCAGATCCTTCTGCTGGAGTTGTCACTGGTCTCAGTCAGTGTGAACTGACCACTCATTCTTGTGGATGTTGTGTGGTTCCTCACTAGAACTAAAATCATATAATCATATAATGTTTTCCTTATTTTTTTAAGTATAATCTCAAATGATCTAGATAAGAAATATTATCTAAAGGCATTATTTAGATAATGCATATTATCTATCCATTCTCTAGATAATAAATCTAAATAATGCACAGAGATCCCATAAAGTTTTTTTGTTGCTACACCTTTAAACAGTGTTGGTCCCTGTTGTTAAATTCTATAGATTTTGTACATTAAAGAAGCCGTGCCCAAACACCCTTGCCCATAGCAAGATCATTTGAGGGCAATACACAGAATTTTTTTCTTTACCTGTACAGTCTAATTTTGTTAATATCTCTCTAAATAATTTCACAATAAAGTTTGTGGGACAGATTAATTCCTGAGGAAAGCCAGTAGAAGTCAGTATAAACAGACTGAAATAATCATCCACTACACAACTGGAAAGTTTGATCCAATAGTTGGGCATCAGAGAGTGAAAATAAAAAGTTACGATAAAACGAAAGATGTTGTCACTGTCTGATAAAACCTGTGTTAAAAATGCTAGTGTTCCTTCAAAACCAGTTAATTCCAGTAATTACAGTCATTAAAGCAACAGTCTAAAGGGAAAATTCTCTCATAGAAAAGTTCATGTGAACAGTTATTTAATCTGCTTTTTAGTACATCTAGATGAAGGGCTTTTTGCTGGATTTAAGGCAATCTATTATCAGATTTTTGCAGTCATTCTACTTAATTACTTTTCTGCCAGGATCATTTTTATTCCTAGATCAATATAAAAGGGTAGTTTAGGGGGAGAAATTTTACTCTTGCAGCTGTATGAGAGTCATTCTCATCATTCTGTGAATGATTTCACACTGTGTTTTCCGCACATTATCAAGCATTAAATAGAAAACTATTAATATCCAGGTAGCCTCTTCAGTATTGCGTCTGAGGGCTTCTGCCACAATCAGATTTAAGCATTCAAATTCTGTGTTATCACCAGTGTGAGCACCTCAGTCCCAAACACAGATCATCAACACCCTTGCTGTGTTGATGCTTAGCCAGGTGTGCTCTCATATTCCAAAAGACTTTGTTCCTTTCACCCACTTTCCCTGCTGAGCACCTAAACAACCCTGTTATAGACACATTTTTGCACTTTAATTCTCTCAGGAGTCCAATGAATATTCATTCCATGCAAAGTGGAACAGTTTGAAGAGAAGTAATGGGATACCTCACCCTTGTGCCTTAAAATAGCTAACTTTTTATGATCAGCATGCTCACCTCAAGGTGGGAGATGTCGGTCAGATTCCCTCAGGCAGCAAAGGGAGTTTAATTCAAGCTTCCCACAGTCTTGCTGGAATAGGTAGGTTTTATGATACAAGCTTGTTCCTTGCCGTCTGCAGGTAGCAGTTGATCCCTTAAATAATATTGGTCATTTATGAAAAATCAGTGTGATTGCCTCTATGATGCTCAGCTGGGCTTCCTTTCAGTGGAAACCAGGGTACACAGAGCTTCCAGCCTTGCCTGAGGAGGATACGGGTAAATATTCAGACCCAGAAATGTGAAAGTGGTCCTTGCAGTGTTGCCACAACTGTTTTCATTTACAAATACCTACAAGTACTTTAGCCTGGAATGTTTGCTTATTCCTCTTGCTCTTCTCAACAATCCTTGTTTGTTTGCTTGTCTATATAAAACTATATATGTAAGTGGTGGGAGAAGGGGTTCAATTTTTTGCACTTGCTTTATACAAAATATTTTGGTGTCTTCAGAATCCAATTTAGAGTTGTGGATCATATGCTATGATAGGTGACCAAAAAGTTATCTATTTTACTACCAAAATCTCTGCAGATTTGCTCTGATTCACAAATGCTAGTGAACTTGTCTTCACAGAGTCATAGAATCTTCTAGATTGGAAAAGACCAACCATTAACCTAGCACTGCCAAGTCCACCACTAAGCCGTGTCCATAAATGCCACATCTACACATCTTTTAAATACCTCCAGGGGTGGTGGCTCAACCACTTCCCTGGGAAGCCTGTTTCAATGCTTATTAACCCTTCCAGTTAAGAATTTTTTCCTAATACCCAATTTAAACCTCCCTTGGAGCAGCTTGAGGCCACTCTTTGGACTTGCTATCCAGATAGTCTTTTACACAGCAAACAGTAGGCCTGTCTTCACTGCACTCCTGTAGAAATGGTTTGTCAGAAATGCTTCTAGATAGCCAGCTTAGAATTCATGTTTCAGAGCATTTAACCTTTTTATAAAGTTTTCTGCAGTGGGAGCAAGCTCCAGCTGCAGATGTGAGTACTCACTGTGCCTGCAAATTCATCCACAGCTGTTTTATATTAGATATCCAGAAAATGAGGAATGCATAACTTGTGGCCATGTTTTGAAAGCTGTGGTTTGGGTGACCTTCTCCACATCATGCAGGACTTGAGGAGAGATATAAGAATGAAACTGTCCACAGCAGCACTCATATTTGAAATGAAAGAGGCAATTTTTTGAGGGCCGATATGTTCCTCTGGTGCACAACCTCTATTTGGCATAGGACAACACTGACCACATGCACTGGATGTGTCAGAATTCCTGTGGAATGAATAGTATTTGATCATCAAAATAATGACTGCATTGTAACACATTTTTATAAAATCAAAATACTCCTTAAAAACAGTAGTAGTCCAGGAGCAGCCCATCTCATTCCTTCTGAGTTCTGGGGTTTCTGGTCAGAATGTGTGGAAGGAGCTGTGGTCACACAATCAAAAGTCAGTTTGTGAACTGATCAGGTAATCCAGTTTGTTTTATAGCAGTTCAGGGGTGTGAGAGGTGAGCATGACCTGAAGCTAATTTATCTAGCCTAAACCTTAGGAAGTGAAGCAGTTGTATAATGAAGGAATTGGATTTTTTTTTTTTTTTACTGTGAGGTGTTGCAGGATAACTCACAGGAGATTCCAACAGAAAAATGATGCCAAGACTCACTCTGAAGCTGACTTCAAGTTCAACAAAAAGAGCAGGGAAATGTTGTTAGACAGTAGGAATAGATAAGAACTGTGACTGTTAGCTTCTGCTGGAGTGGCCTCATGGTAACCTGGGGCTAAACTTAACGGTACCAGGGCGACTTGTCCAGGAGAAGGCTCTGTGTGTGCAGACACATGTATACATGTGCACATGAGTTGAAGTCTGTGTCTGGAAAGTACCATAAACCATAAACATGACCCAGAGCATGAGACCTTCTGAAGCAGGAAAAAATCCACATTTGTTATTCTGTGTCTAGCAAAGTAAAATTCCCCTTTTTTTCCTTCTTTTTTTTTTCTTTTGTTAAAAAAGATTGATTTGAATGCTCTGTAACTACTCTAACCAAAGAAGCAGCAATGATAAAACAGACTTCAGACCTGAGACAGTATAGTGAAGAGCAACTGCTTAGAAAAACATCAAACTGAAGCAACAGAGGAAGCAGAGGTCACATCAGGTAAGCCTTTGAATTAAGGTCTCATGTGTTTTTCTGTGATTCTGGTTGTTTATGTTCATTTTTGTTTCTATTATGCTCTTTTTTTCCCCCTCTTTTAGGACATGCACAACAATATTCATCTGAATTTGTTATCAAACACACAGATTTGTTTTTATTTTATTTTACATTTTTCTTCAGCTCCACAACTTTTAAGAAGTGGTATAAAGTATGTAAATTTAAATAAACTAGTGTAGTTGGTAGACGATTTAGAAGAGAATCAGTCTATTGGAGCTGTTGAGATTCTTAGATATGCCTAGACCTGATTTTAGGTCTTTCTTTGTGAGACAGTATAGTTTAACTGGCAACTTGACTAAGGCAAACTTTGACCATGGAAAATTAATGTTGGAGAAAAACACCCTTTCAGAAACTATTTGATAAAAAGGGTATCCTGTGTTAATTCTGTATATTGCAGGCTGGTCCTCAGTCTACCAGAATAGATGTGGCAGAAAATAGTTTCTGTGGAGGTGCTGAAAATAGCTTTTGAGACTTGATTCTGATGTCTCTACTTTGCTCTGCTTTGCTCAACTTCAATGATACTCCTTGAAAACAGTGATGTTTGCAGCAAAAACTGCTATCAAAAAGAAGTACAAAAGTCAAGAGAAGCCTCATGCCCTTGTTTCTAGTGCAAGTAACCCAGCAATACAGAATAAGAAGATGCTGCTGGTACAGCAGCTAAATGAAAATGCACAGATACTGTTCCAAAGGTGATGACTTCTGATGGCTATGCTAGATTATGCAGAGAGAAGTCATGATACAATGCATAAAAACAGTAGCTCATTTGCCACTTCCTTGTCTTTTTATAGAAAAGAAGCTCACAGCAAATATAATCAGGAGTAGTATTTCTTGTGGATGTTTGTATAACATTCATAAATGATTTTGTGTTGCTTCTCTTGACATATAGATAAATGGAATGCCTCTTATTTGAGGACTACCTCGTTGGCACCTTTCACAATACAACTTTAAAGAAAGAAAGCTAGGATTCAGCTTCAGCAATATCAGCTACCAACAGAGCCCAGCAAAGAATGGGAGTCAAATCTCTTCAGAAGAGGCAGTTTGTTCTTCATATCTGAATCAACATACCTCATCCAAATAAAACAAGAAATATAGTTCGACCTATAAAAATAAAGCAATAGCAAATATCAGAGAGATGTGATACTTGATGTTATTACAGACTGGCTAAAACATAATCAGTACGCTACACTACAACCACTACACTCCTTGAGAATTCCTACTCAAATCTTGATCCTTTGTGCTATTAAAGTGAAAGTTAGAGAAATCTGGAAGTAAGAATTATAGTTGAGAAATTAAGGGGAAAAAAAAAAAGGAAACAACCCCCCCCCAAAGCAAATATGTCACTTACGCAAACATCAAAAAGGTCAGTAATAGGGAAATAAATACAAAAATAGGGCTTATAAAACATGAAAAAGAGATGTGGTGCTCAGCATCAGATCATTTTCATTTCATTATTTTTCCATAGGACATTACGTACAAGATTAAAAAGAGATGAGGCAGCACTTTCAGTAACAGAGAGCATCCTTGCACCAACACTAGTGCAAGTTATGCAAAATGACCTGTGATCCTCCTTCAAGAGTAGCTTTTATTTACCTACAAAGAAGAGATGACATGCTTCGTTTGTTTTTTTTCAGTCTTGATTTCTATTGGTGAAGAAGAATCAGATAATGAATCTGCTACAAAAGCTAAAGTAAGCAGGAAAAGGTCTAGGACAGGTTTTTATTTTTATTGTTTGTTCCATATGGAAACAGACTTGCACAGAGCTCCACAGAAGATGAGGGATGAGTATTTGATTAAAGGAAATATGTCTAGTGCTAAGTTATCAGAAATACTACCAGGAAGAAGATAAATCTTATTTTTTTACTTTGTCTTTTATGTAGTAAATACATTGTTTTCTTAGATTTTCTTAGATGGATAATCACCAGCATACACTGGGAAAGTGATTTGAAGAAAAGCGGAGCAGGGCTGAATTTTGTCTTCCTTCTGCTGGCTTTAAAGCAGTACTCATATGGACAAATTGGCAGGGGAAGAGATAGTGGGAAACCTAAGCATAAAAGGATATAAAAGGTATGGCAGGACAGAGAGAGCTTTAGAGTGGAATGCAAAATTATGCAGAAATCATGTGGATTAAGTTATCTCAAAGCTGAAAATTACTCACCCTTTCAAATGCAAATGATGTAAAGATGTCTAGTATCTAAAAGGTAAGAGTGTTCACTTACTAATGACACATAATATCACACATATTTTAATTCAGGCTATCTGGAGTGTGATAGTCAGGAAATTGATTTAGGCAGCAGCAAAAGTCATTAGAGCTATTTACAGAGGTTTCAAAAATAGGCTATACATTTTTTACCAGAAGTCTGTATCTGAGAAGGTGATAACTAGAATTAACTTCAATTTCCTTGGTGACAGTAATGGTTGAATGAAAGTTTTCCTCTCATGTGGTGAAGCTGGTGCTATGGAGTCATCCCTTCAAAAAACTATTCTTTTAACTCAGTGCTCAGGAGGCCTTAGATTTTAAATGTAACAAAGTTCCAGTATGAGGCATTGCAATTTCTTATGCTGAAATGTTAAGTAAGGGTTTGGGGATTTTTTTGCATGCAAAATGAATGACTTGCATGTGAAGAAGAGAGGGGCAATTAGGGTAACAGTCTAATTAAAAGATCATTTATAAAAAGTTTAAAAATTCAGTGGCTGACTTGTTTTGGCACATTCTCCAGTGAATCACAAGTTTAAATGTCTCTAGCTAGAAAACTAATAAACCCCTCAAGTTCCTGCTGGGGTACATTCAGCAGGGTATCTAAATAGCTAGTCTACAGAATGGTTTGCAATTGTTAAAATGCTCAAGTGAACTATAAATAGCCAGAAATAAAGTAAAAACATCTTGCTTCCTCCACAAAGTTGTATTATTGTTCCCTATGGTACTTCATGCATATCAGGAAACTATTTTATAATAGGTTTGCTGCTCCTCAGCAATCAAAAATAATGGGGAACAATGAGTTTGAAGACTATGCTGTGCAAACGTGTCCCTCCCATGTCATGGCTGCACCTATATTTGAGTGCATATTTTGGCTGTCCCCCCACCTTCTCCTTCAGCTGTCACCTGCAGCATAGATGTCCTCAACTTTGGCAGAACTCATGTTGGCCAACAGGTAAGGTTTTACCATAGTCTGTCTTCTCAAAGATTTCATTCTTGATGCCAAAACTGCTCCAAGTTGACAACATTTCAATGATTAAATCAGAGCCTGTGGGAAGTTGTAAGAGATCTGTGTTGGAACTGTGAATATGTGGATCTTGTCCTCTGTAAAGGAATTGACCATTTTAAATTGTCTTCTAAATTTGTTGGGATAAGAATATTTGTAACAGATTTTGTTAATAACACAAAGGTAGCTGTTGCTGCATCCATTTTCCATGGCTGGAGGGAGGGTGGGGGAACAGGACACTTTCTCAGGAGCAACGATGGGCTTCCCAGTTGTATTCCTCTCTCCGCCTGGTCCCCATTGACCACAAATCCTGTAGCTTAGCAATTTTAAAGTCTGATCCAAAGCCTGCCAAGCTCAGAGGTAGTCCTTTCACTTTGAAATGTTGAATAATATCTTTTAGCATATCAGTAATATATTTGTGTACTGAAAATTATCAGGTATTTGCTAAATTGAGACTGTGCAGAGTTTTCAGAGGTAGGTCATCAGCTTTTGAACCTGTAACCAACACAAGTTCACTGTTAATAACGCTATGATGAATTTATTCTCTGTTATGCTTTTAGGAGTGTAAAAATACTAGGAAAGCTCCTAGTATTTATATACTATGGATAGACATCAACGTCATTCAGTGCAAGTTTGTAGGGTTTTAATATTGAGAGGACCGTTTGCCTCCCTCATTGAGACCGAGTCATAGAAGGAAAGATTCCCTATGGATCTTGCAACACCAGTCTTTATTTAACTCAATTTCACATTTTGTTTCGTAACAAAAAGTTCTTTAAAAACCATAAGTAAAAGTGATCTCCATTTGTGTATGGAAAGGTGTGGAAAACCGTTTGGCAGACTGTGACTAATACCAGGAGAAGCTGGTTTTGTTATTGTGTTTAAAGAGGATTATACAGTACAATCCTTTGATTTTAGCGATCGGGAAATTTTAAAAGAAGCTGGTCATGTCAGCTCT
The DNA here is from genome assembly GCA_039877255.1 of Loriculus beryllinus. Lineage (NCBI taxonomy): Eukaryota > Metazoa > Chordata > Aves > Psittaciformes > Psittacidae > Loriculus > Loriculus beryllinus. The sequence goes on from JBCJKH010048990.1 coordinate 9,918, forward strand.
CTGTGCCTCTCTGGAGTTACGATATTCAAAAGTAAGGCAAATGTTGCTATGGTAATTAAGCTTTTTCCAAGATTCCAGTTTAGGGTTTTTTGGTTTTTTTTTTCAGATTTCTTCAGTTATTAATAATTTTCCTAAAGCAGTTTGGAAAAATAGTGGTACATTAAAATATAACTTGCTTCTCATAAATGAACTATTTAGAGTCTAATCCTTGTCTTTTAAAAGCCTGTGGCAAATCTCCCACAGACTTTCATGGAGACACGACTCGGCCTTAAATATTTGGCAATTTCTGTATTATTTCCTCCAAATATGCTTTTTTATTAATTAGAAATATTGAAAATGCCATGGTTTCTGACATGCTAATTCCACCTGGGCTTTTGCAGGCATGTTGTTTCTGGCAGCATAGTTCAGCTAACTCAAGAATTCCCAAGGTTCATTTCATACCTCCTGCTGCTGCAGAATTGTCCTTTGTAGTACCGCAGCAGCTGGGCATGGCCATTCTCAGCACACCTTATCTGAGAGGCTGGGGAACTACAAATGCTTGTAGTAATCATAAGAACGAAAAAACCAAGAGATTCTGGGGAAAATATGCTGTAGTCTGACAGCTTTCACCAGCAGCATTCTCCCCTGAGCCACTTCTGCCCCAGGGTGCCTTTCCCCAGTGACTGGCAGGATGAAATGGAGCAGTCCCACTACAAGGAGGTTCTGGAGGTAGCTCCCACACTGGAGATGAAGGCTATGTTATCCATCACTGGAGCAGCCAGAGTGAAGGCTCTCTGCTCCTGGGGGAGTGCAGACACTCCAGAGCCTGGCTGAGCACTGCTCAAGAACAAGAATTACAGTAGCCAGGCACAACGTTAGGGGATGCCTGCTTGTGCCTAGGTCAGGCTGTCCTTTCAGATGCCCACTCTTGCAGGTACACTGAGTGGCTCAGGCCTTCAAAAAGACAAACAACTGGGCTGACTTCTATCTCTTCAATAGTAGCTGAATGGTTAAAAGCAGTTTGAGAAAATGTGGTCTTCAGGCTTTTTACTTGGCAACTGCCCTAATAGCTAAGGTATTGTGTAAACAGTGATCAGCTACTGTTGCCACTGCCATTAACGGCAGTTACTGATGCCATTTCACTAAATGTAGTGTGTGTGCAGTATGTGCAGATCAGGCCTCCAGATGGGTCTCCAAAGAGACACCTCTATTTTGTGAGTCCCAAGGATGCTTAGGAATGAGATGGGTTTATAACAGATGTTCAGGTCAAGCAAGAAAGTAGTATCTCCAGTCAATTTTGACAGCATAGCATCTAGTGATGCAAGTTAAGTTTTCTGGATAAGGCTTAGATACAGACAGATTCTTAGGCACTGGGGCGAACAGAAAGATTTTATCTTTTTGAATCATTATTTTGGACGTGCATGTCTTCTGCTTGAGCAGTGCTTTAGACTCCTAAATGTTTGGCTGTTTATTTTTTTTTTTTATTTGTCCTTAAGGCAGTGTGAGACAGATTGTCATCTGTTTTGCCAGACACATTGTGTCTGTGTCTTGTGTACAGTACAGGAATCTTTGTGAAAGCTCTGCTATAAGGTAAGACAAATATAGACAAAGTTTTCAGTTTTCTTTTTACTAACTGAAAAAATCTACCTCTTAATAAAGAAATCAGAGAAAGAGAGCAGATGATTTGGTGCAAGATCATTCCTCAAGTTGAAAGAAACCTCTTCTCTTTTCCTGTGATAGTGTCACAAGGTCACATCATCCAAAGAGCCTTCAGCCCAACAAGGTGTTTCCAGGCTGCCTTATATAATCAAGGACAAAACTGATTCCTTGACATGATATTCATTCTAGTCTTGCTTTTTAAGCTCCTTGCATTTTAGCACAAAGCTTCTGCAGTATTTCCCTCCTTTTTGCTGAGATAATCTATAGAGGTAAGGTGGTAAGTACCAGCATGGGTTTTCTCATCTTCTTTCCTCCCAGATTAGTAGCTTACATTACTTTGATGCAGTCTGTTTTACACTGTGTCTCCTTGTTAGCTTACTCAAAAGTTAAGGATCTACAATTTTAATTGCCTATGACTTGAAGATGATTGATTATAGCTTTCAAGTTTCAGTTTCCCAAATGATCACTCTCAGTTCAGTTTATAAGAGGAAAAGCATAAACAAGTTTTTTTCACTGAAGTGCTGCAGAAAAAGCTGGCTTCAGAGCTCAGAGAAGGAGGTGGCCTCAATATATCACTGGATTTGTCCTCAGCATTTTGGATTGTCCCATCAGCTGACTGATGAATAACATAGTAATCCAAAATTTCTATTGAGAATATGGTAAGTCGGCAGAAGATGATCTCAGAGATAAGAGCATCTCATTGACCAATCCGTGTGCACATGTCAGTGATGCACACAGAACACCTCGGAGTTCAGGAAGTTCTTGCATTTTTCTGTTTTGTCTCAATAGTTTCCTTCCTTTTCTTGCCAAGAGTAGCTATTGAAAGCGTAGTCTGTAATGGTCTTAGAGCTGTTATTCACAGGCACCAGTACTTTAGGTAGCCTGAAACCAGTACAAGAAATGTAGCACAGTTTGCCAACAATGCCAGGTCAACAGTCCTTGTTCTCTTGTTCATCTTCCACTGCATTTTTAGATAAGTAAGTCATTGATCTCTGGTTAGATGGAGCTCCACAAAACATGCTTAAAACAAACACAATAATCAGAAGAATCTCAAAAAGGTTAGTATGCATTCTTGTTGGTTATCTTATCCTGAAAATATTTCATGTGGTTGATAAGTGTTCACAAAAGTTCATTTGTGATCATCTGGTCTAGCCCCACTTGAAAAGGGTCCAAACACTAGTGACAGTGAACATTGACCAGTTTAGTTAAAATATATCATTTCCTGCCAAGGGCATTCACCGAAGGTCTTTGTTGCAAGCACTTAAGGTTTGCAAGAATGAAGCAATGGATATAGTATGCGATGGTGAACAATAGATCTAGAACAAAATGTCTCGTTACTTGCCAATTTAGACCTAATGGCAGCCTCTGGAAATTTTTACAAAAGTAAACTGTAATTCTCAAGGTAGCTTACTGATTTGTACAAAGGATATGATTAGATGGTTTCTGCATGAGGTGGATCTGCCGAAACCCTGAACTGGCAGTAATATTTCTTCAAGATTTCAGTTTCTCGGCCAGGTGTGGCTCAGAGTTTTGACAAATTCTTCTCCTTGAGGAATGAGGCAAAGGGGACTGTCGTCGTTTAAGCCCAGCTGGTAACTCAGAACCACAGAGTTACTCAGTCCTCCTCCCCCCTGCCTTTTTCTTCCCCCCACTCCCAGAGGGATGAGGAGGACAATCGAAAGAATGTAACCCCCACAGGTTAAGATGAGAACAGTCCAGTAACTAAGGTATAACACAAATCACTGCTGCCACCACCAATAATAATAATGATGAAGGAAATAACAAGGGAAGAGAATACAACCGCTCACCACCCGCCGACTGATACCCAGCCTGACCCGAGCAGTCATCTAGGCCTTTGGGGTAACTGGCCCCCAGTTTATATAGTGGACATGACATGCTGTGGTAAGGAATACCTGTTTGGTTAGTTTGGGTCAGGTGTCCTGCTTCTGCTTCCTCCTGGCTTCCCCAGAGCGCAGCAGGTAGAAGATATGAGATTTCTATTTATATACTACAGCCTGGCCAGGAAAGTGACAATTTAACAGCAAAGTTAAGGGCAAAGCAAAACAGCCTGAAAAGGCTGGAGGGGGCAGATGGTGCAGGCAGGGTACCCTGAGCCCCAGGAGCATGGTAGCCTAGGACGAGCAGCAGTGGGGTTCCCAGGAGCACCCAGCCCCTCTACCCTGAGAAGCTTCACCCACCTCACCTATTTTGCAGTTTGACAACACAACGTGTCTCCCCCTGCCCTTCTGCGGACAAAGAAATAAAGAAAGCAAAAATAGAGAAGGTGAATAGCAGCAACAGGGCAAGCTCCAAGATCTGGGCTTTGTTTTTCAGCCAAGATTTTAATGAGGATTAATCAAATACCGTACCTGCAGAGATTTCACTGAATTAATATAGGGTGAATTAATGGGTGAGAAAATGAACAAAAAGTTAAACTTATTTTATGTGAACTTTATCTTTTTGAGCTTCAACTTTGAAATCATACTGACCTTTTCAAAGTCAAAGCAAGCACAAACAAAATTTGGGGACCAACCAATGACCAAAATTACCCAAATAAATCTGCTTATGATTTTTCTGTTTCCACATTTTTAAGATGTTTTGTTTTGCAAATATGGAAGAGTTAACAACAATAACTCATGACTGTGCACCAAGTGTACCAAGAAATCCTTGTCTTTCACATGGCTGTAGCTGATACCCATTCCCAGCAGAGCTGGTTAGTAAATTAAAACATTCCTTCTAGCAGCAACTGATAACTTCGAGCTGATGATGTAGGTCAAAGACATCTGCAGTAAATTATAACCCCACCACCACAGGAGGAAAAGGCACACTCGGGACATGGAGATCGTGTGGATTCTGTAGTGGAGACTGAGAATACACATCTTTACTCATTGCTGCTGCATAACCAGATACCTCACTTTGGTTAGTTTACACCCAAATATCAATGGGTCAGTGATAAAGGCTAGGATGGATTTATCGCCAGCCAGAGGGGAGTGGGTTAGGACATAGTGTAAGCGTTGATGCTCAACCACAGGGCCCTACGTGGAGCTCAGATGACCAGAAAAATATGTGCTGGCCTACAAACACCTGTGATTTGGTTTTCCAGCTTTGTGGGAGGCTTGGATTTCGGCTGTGTGTCCATGTTATAATTAATAAGCAATTCCTGTTTGAATGGCGTGTTTTGTCTTCATTTGAGCACGTTCTCCGCAAAGACAAAGATCAAGACAAACCTACTCAGAACACAACGAGGATAAAAGGGAATCATAAAAAGAGACAGACAGAGGAAAAGAAAGAACAAGGAAAAAGAGAAGACAAAGAACAGGGAGACACCAAAGAGGACACAGAACAAAGATAGGCAAAATGAAAAGACAGAGAAGAGAAAAGAAAAGACAAAGAACAGAGATGATAGAGCACCAGAAAATATGCAAGAGAGGCACAAAAGGAAAAAGGGGCAAAAACAGCAACTGAGAACAAAGGACCGAGAACAGAGCAAGAGCAGAAACACACAGGAAGGGAGAAAAATGGGAAAGAATTCAGCCAAAATGAGGCATGAAAAATAATCCAAACAACAAGGAAAAATAAACACAATGAAGAGAGAAAATAGCTAATCATCTTCTGATTTGCATTAAAAAATAAGTCATGGCAACACAGGCTCAGCAATAGAAGTGTTGTCAAGTTGAATGTCAAGATTTCTTGTGTCCTCTAAATTCAGTCGTATTGTCAGTACTTATAAAGCCTATGGGTTGGGTGACGCTGCTGTACCAGCTGTGGGAGAACAGGAGTGGTGAGTTGTAGGATTAGTTCCTACGGCTGAAGAAATGTCAGAAACCAATCTGGCAATGACACATCTTACCCCTTCTAGAGCTTCTTTGAAAGAAAAGCATGACAGAAACCCTGATGCACAAGTGCATTTGTGATTTTAAAATGTTCTGCACCTCCTTCTGTCAATAAAAGATAGCATTAAAATAAATAAATCAACCCTATCATAGCAGTTAAAGATACTCAGCTATGGTAAAAATGCCAAGAGTTGTAGGATTTGAGCTGACAAAAAAGCAGTCTGTACGAGATTCAGAAGTAACACCTGCAGAAACCATAGTGGTTTCAGTCCTGCTGCAAAAACTGAGCAAATAAATTGCGCACAGATCTTGACAATGGACAAAAAGAAACATTCTACAGGATTCTGAGGTTTGCCTGTTGTCAGATACAGCAGGAGGACAAGAGAACAACGGAGCCAAGCCAAGGCAGGGAAATGTTATAATAATAGGTTGGGAGTTTTTTCCTGCTTAAAGTTTCTTGTCACAATCCTCGTTTAGTCCTTCAGCTTTACAGCACTTCCTCACCTTCCCAATGGCCCCACCACCTTTCAAGGCAGAGGTCATGGGCTGGAATGTCATTTTCCAGCTGTGAGACAAAGAATGTAAAATTTTGTAAAACACCCTTTGAAGAAACTCGAAGGTGTAATGTCCAGTTTACTCTCACAAGACTTGCTCCCCTAAGTACATCTGGATTTGGTCCTACAGATGTTCTAAACCAGTAGGTAAATTAAACTATCTGTAACAACACAATAGTGATCTCTTTCAGGTTTCCTACAGAACAAGGAAAGTTCTGGCAATTGCATCTATCATGCAAATGCAGAATCTTACAGCAAAAGCCACTTAAGCTGCATCAGCTTTTCAAAACCGAACTTATAAAGTGCTGTTTTTCTTATTGAAACACTACCCATATTCCTTACACAGGATTAGTTTCATGAAGGACTCAACTAGCACTGATCGTATGCATCTGACCTTGGTACCCCACATTTTATTCTATTTTAATCCATTAATAACATTTGTATCACATTTACTATCACTAATAAATAGAGCCATACTACTTGACAATCTTCATTTATCGTTTACTTGGCTGGCAGTATGGGAAGGCTGGTGTGCAGTGGGTTAAACATGCTTCCCATGCTGCTCTTTGATTATATTTTATTTACCAGTATTTCTATAACGTGCTATATTTTTTTCCCCCTTTTGAGATTTCCTCCTTTCTTTCAGAACACTTTCACCTTATTTCCGGGCTGCTTCTCCCCAGGGGGCAAAGTGGAGGTTCAGAAACTTCATATGAACTTCCTGAAAAAGAAACAGATCACCTATTAAAAAATCCAAGTGGAATGTGCCGTGAATATAGTTTAATACATCCCAAAGAAAGAGCTGGCTGTAATCACAACATCAGATTTAAAATTCATTGTTGTACTCGGCTTATTGATTTAATAATGTATTTATTATTTATGATTTCTATGGCAGATGGAATTCTATTGCCATTATTTGATTCAGGTTAATCAGAGGATAATGCGCTACTTTTATACTTTCACCTAAAGACTCTTCTGGTACTCAAGAACCAGGCTGTTTTCCAGAACTGCAAATCAAACCCCTTTCTGTCATGCAATTATGGCTATTTCCTTACAAAATTATAATCTGTTTAAAATCTAGGGCTAATATTTGAACTGAAATAATTGCACACATATGCATTACGTCTAAGGTAGAAAGGTTTCCAGAGGGGTTCTGGCCTTTCAGATGTTTTTGCTGCTTTTACAATGCTTGTAACTTTGCCACTGCTTCTCTGTTGCAGGTACCTGAACCTACACAGGTAACACTGCAGCTGGACAGTGGATGTGCTTCTCCTGATTTTAGTTTCCCATTACCCAAGACCAAGATCTTAGGAAGACCAAACTTGCCAAAGATGCTGTAGACAACGTCTCCAAAGGGTGTAGACACCCCTGCAGAAGAAACACACCTTCTCACCATGTTCTGAGGAATGTTTTGGTTTGTTATCCTGTAGAACAATCTTGACATGATTTAACTTATTTACCATGAGCTTCACAAATATTTATTATTCCTGTATCCCAACATCAAACTTATGATGCTGAATCATTAGTTCACTTGGAGAATAGCAAATTCTTCTAACAACAGGGTATTAAAATCAATTCAGAACACACAAAGTAAAGGAAAAAGAGCTCATAGCAATGAGATTTTACTGCCAACTGACTTTATCCTGCCCTAAAATGATTTCCAGTATGGCTGTACATCTCTGCCTCCTAGCCCTGATTAATACTCTGAGTATAACAAGCAGCTTTCTCACCCTGTTCTGGTTAGAGGAGCTCTTCACTTGCTTGAACATCTATGAAAGTAAAAGGAAAAAAGCTGCATTTTCAAATAAGTCTCCAAGAGACACATGTGGTCCTGTGAGTGAAGGTATAATGTACACTGCCCTGGTAGCATCTTTCTCTTGACCATATTCTCATCTGCTCCTGCAGCTTATCCCTAGAGCTTGCTGGCATCGTGGCTGGCTGTGAGATGGGAGACTCACACATTAAAAGCTAAACTTTAGAAAAACAGAAGAATAAATGTAAAGAAAATAGGCATCCCAACAAGTTTGAATGCTGATAAAGAAGCTGGAGTACATTAAAAAAATCAGTATGCCACAGTTTGGGAATATTTCCACAGACACAAGAACAGAGAAAGCTGTTGTCTTCTCCGGTAAATTATCTCCTCAGGATGGCTTAAGTCAATTTTCACTTCCTATTTTCTAGGATTTCCAGAGGGAGGATTGAGGATGCTCCTTCAAAACCTCTTCAGACCCTATCCCCTTTAGGTTGCCAGCTCTATGCTTTCCACAGTTCTGCAACCAAAACTTCTCCATCTTTTCCCAAGACAGAAGATAACACAGCTTCTACAGCACTTCCTCTCCATAGCAGCATACAACAGGTAATGAAACCAAGGCAAACTGCATTGAATCTGATATTCACAGAAAAAAAATCCCTAAATCTATAAAATTTGTACTTAGTTTTTCTTTTGCTTTATTTTTCCCTGAAAAAGAAAAAAATAAAAATTTAACACCATGGGGAATTCTGCCCTTCTGCTTATGCAAACTTAGGAAGAGCAACAAGAACAGGCTGCAGTGCGGAGGTGTAATTTAAATGCTATTACATCCCGGTTCAGTCTCCTCTCAAAAAAACTGGCCCTCCACAACACCAAGCTCAGACACGGTCCCAAACCACAGCTGTAAAAGCATTGCTCATTTTAAAGGTCCAGTTGTGCTGCGGGACAAACCTACGGCGCTCACCAGCCCATTCTCTCTTTTCTGCTCTACACTATCTGAATTTTATAGTTTGAAAATGAGGGGCATCTTACCCAATTAGGTACTCCATAGCCTAATCAGCTTCTTTCTCTACCAGGAAAATATTATGCGTTTCGACCCAGCTGTTCCCCTGTGGTGTTGTGTTGTCAGTCATATTCTGCTGGAGAGAAAAGCAATGGTGAGCTGAGGACATTCCTGCACATCTGTTAGCTGAAAGACAGGAATAGCAAAGGATGTTAGAGCAATTTCCAGAAATAATAAGAATTAGTTGCTCATCTGATACTAACAATCTGCACCTTTCCCTCTTCTTTAGCATGTTTGTCAAATAACGTAATTATTAAGGACCAACAATGTGGCTTTTTATTGTGAATCAGTGCTGACTACACTGGAGTATTGCATTTTTAATTATTATGATGTTAAATGGCTTTAATTGCTGACACTCTCCTGATTCACAGAGCATTTTTATAACATTTATTAAAAAAAGGCCAAAGTTTATTTTACAATCTGCAATAAAGCAGAACAGAAAAACCAGCAATTGGCTCAATGATCCCACCACATTAGTTTTATACACAGGCTGCATATTATTCTTGCTCTATAAGTGATGTGAAAAGCAAAATTGAAGTCCTGTACAAAATTTGATCATCTTACTTAATAACAACAGATGCTCAGAGTGGTGGCATTTTGAAAAGAGCTCTGTATGCTACTGGTTATTAAATGGCAGGACATTTGGCATCCTCTAGCATTATACCATTTGAAAACCACAGAGTCACATAAATAGCTGATGAGAGCTAGAAAAAAGAATTTAGCTCCTGTCTGCATAACAAAACTCACTTCATTTCAAATATTTAAAATAGTTAGGCTGCTTTTCAAAAGAAAAGTCCAGAAATCTATTGGAGGGGTTGCTGCCCTTTTAGCTGGATAACACAGGAAAGCAGATATGTTGGGGGGAAGAGAAGAAATGATTCAACAGCATGACTGATCAGCCTTAACTGAGAATGCTAATGGCTTCTGCTGCTTTGTGTCAAAAGCTCAGCACAATTTGGAAAAGGCACTGGCACAAAATTTCCTTCTTGATTTTAAAATGAAAATATTGGCAACACGTAGCCAAATTACCATAAATGCAGGACGTAGCAACAGCACACAAGAATCGTTTTAATGGTGCAATTCCTGTTCAATAAAAAGAAATCAATAAAGACAGTGGCTTTCTTTCTTCATAGTATAAATTACACTCATAGAATATCTATGTACTTATACCACTGCTATTTGCTTAGATTCATATATCCTATAAAAAGTTCTAATCAAGTTGATGGGCACATACAGAGTAACTTTCTCATTTTTATTTGAGCTTAGCATCACTATGATGTACATTTATCAAGGCAGAAATCACCAGGATCTATTTGCCTAACATGTTTTACCTAGGACAAACTCATTCCACACACTGTTCCAAGGAAAACCAGCAGAGCTGCAAGTAAATACTTCCATCAGCCATTGCTACCATATAAAAATATAAAGAAATAACAAATAAATAAATAACTTTAAAATAAAATAATATACTAATACTCAACGAGTTTGCCTGAGAACTGCAGAAAGGACTGTCTGAGCTGTAAGGGGTGTGTGGGTGCACATGCCTTTAATGTCTCCTTTATAAAATCTTGAAGATTGGGTTATAATGGAAGTGCTTATACATCCTTAACTGTGGCGTTGCAAATGGTGCCACTATCATTAAGAGTGCATTGTTGTTTGTTTTATGCTAATCTTCCTTCAGTGTGACAGACTGTCACCTGCATGGGGGGTAACTTTCAGCGCTATATTAGCCCATATGGCACAAGCTAAATTGTATCTAAGCTATGGGCTAATTATGGATGAGTTAATAAAACCAAGCAATGTCAGTCTGGCCACTTCTTCTGGTCCTCTGCCGACCCCCCAAGTGAGTTATTGCCTGCACTGTTCTCTTAAACTATTTTCATTTTTGCTCTCGACAATTGCTGCCAAGTTGTTCGTTAAAGACACTTTAATCCTTTTCCCTTCTCAGTCCTGTGCAAGATCAGATCAAAACAATCCCTCTCCACTTTTTCCATGAGATAACTTTCCCCTGTTAATCAAAGGGTGATGCAAACCACCGAATACTAAAGGCACCGTGTTAAGTTTCTGGCAATCTCTTTGCACAACTGTGATACAGCAAATGGATTTTCATATTTTAGGGAGCAAAAAATATGGATCATCTTCCTTAAGTATTGGATCAAAGAGATGAGCACTTATTCTATTAAGTGCACATTCAGGTAACAGAAAACCTTAGGAATGAATGAAGATAAGAGTATAGTAAAGAGTCTTTCCACATGTTTGAAGGTCAAGCACATGCTTAAGTGCTTTTCTGGACAAAGCTCCAGCTTCTTTCCCTTCTTCAAAAAGAGGGGAGAGAGGAGGAGGGTACCTCACAAGTGATAATGTTCTCACATCACTCTGTCTGCTCTTTGTCCTCACTTGTCCCTTTCAGTTGTCAGCCCCTGGCAGCTGTGGTTGTGCCCAATCTTCAGCACATTTTGTTTACATATAAATGCTCAGTGTTGTACAGTAACCCCCAGTAAAACTCAGCACTGTTGTATGGAGTATCAAACCTTGGGCTGCCTAGAAATAGAAAGAAACTGTAGGAAAATCTTGCCAGTGATTGAAAAAGGAAAACAAAAAGGGATGTAAGTGAAATAGACCACCGATAGGAAAAGAATGATGGAGAAATAAGTGAAAATACCCATCACTTCTTTGCCTCCACTCTTGCAATGTTCCTTCCCTGATTTACAGCCTGAAAGAGCATCTCAGGAGCAGGCAGAGACCAAGCCCACTTGCAAAAGGGAGAATTACTCAACGACTAATCGAGATTTAATTAAACAAAACTCACATAAGGAATTTCAGCAAAACCATCATTTTAGGGGTTATATTTGTTAAACTTGACAATAAAGTGCTTCCCTGTATGTAACAGCACAAAAACACCTAGCAGCAGAAGTCACGATTCAGGATATGATATCTCCAGGACCACTCAGCTCACTGCATTGACCACCTTCAACCCCAGTCCAAAGAACAAGACAACCTCAATATCTCTGTTTGCTCAAACAGTTCCAAGGCAGCCCCAGCTACCCTATGGGTTTTTCAGGACTTTGTTTCCTGCATTCAGTCCCGCAGAGTTAGTGATGGAGTATGAGCATGAATAGGATCAAGTATGAAACTTCTGGAGGAAAGGACAGAAATGGCAAAGTGTGAATCCGGATGTGGTAGCAGATATACAGCGCTTCGGGTTTTGGCCTAAGCACTCCCCAGAGGGATCTTAGTATCTCCCTATGAGCAAAAGTCTGAATTATCTCAATGCACTAAAGATGCTCACTAAAAAATTGTATTTATAAAATAAAATAAAATTCAGGCTCAACTCGTGGGAGTCAGCAACATCTTTCCAGTCCAAGCATTCTCATTTGTAGATTATGCTGTGCAGTTCCAAAAGGAAATACCACAAGGTTGCTGCGCTCCAGGGCTATTACTTCTACATTACAACTTCATACCACTTTCAATACAAGTATGCAAGAAATAAGTAGATTTCTTGTTCTTGATTTCCTGTAAGGAACAATGCCATGTTTCACACAATGCCTTGTTAAATAAAAAGTCATTGGGCAAACTGCCTTTAAACCCATCATATGTAATGAAATGTTTCATCTGGAACGGGAATTGTTTTTCCAACTCCAAGTTTTACTCTCTCCTTAGCTTTTTCCTCTTTCCCTTCTTATTTTCTTCCCTCAGTTTATAGACTGTCTGCTAATCTACTCAGACCCACAGTACTGAAAACTCTCTTCTTACTCAGTGAGCCACCTTGCAAATGTGTTATTGCCTTAAAAGTCAAGCTCAGATCTAGTCATAACAGATAGTAGGAGACAAAGGCAGTATCATTGTTATTTAAGTTACTTAGTCCTTTATCCCAGAAAAATTCTTTCCTGGACTATTCCCTCACATGAGTGAACCCATTGATTTGAAACTGAGATTAAGTTTTCCCCCTAAAAGATTAACTTAATTAAATTAAATTCAAATTCAATTCAAACAAATTCAACGATTCTGGGAAATTTTATGGTTCATGGTACAGGGATCAACTTAAATGATTGCAACAGCCCTTTCTGGCCTGATGGCTCTAGATGAGTCTATGATTCTGTGAAATTACTTGATAGATTAATTAAGCAAGAATGGTAAAGCTTAATTCAACCTTCAAAACTGAACCTGTGTTTCTTACCTTGTTTTCTCTATAACAAGGAACTTTATTTCTTTGTACTGTTGTAAAAACACTTACACAGGAATTTACTGGATTGTGCTTATCTTTCAAATCCTGGGACCTCTAAACAGAGCTTCTAGAGAGGGTTGTTCAGGTCTTTAATACTGTAGCAGGTATCCTGTCTCTTCTTGTGCTATTTAGGTCACTTGTTAGCAGAGTATCCCCCAAGTAGTTCTTTCCAGCAATCTGGGGACTGAAGCAAGCTGGGAAAGGCAATCAGCAGCGTCTTCAGTAACTGGCAGCCTTTAGTTCTGCTATGCAAAACAAAACCTTACTCTGTAGGAGGATGCACAGGAGCAAATATTCTGCAGAAGACATTAGTGGTTTTGCAGCTGAATCAATTATGTCCCTACACAAGCTTTTATTGTAGCGAACTCTTCGCGAATGACCAGTCAGGCTCTGTGACCTATCAAGTTGTCTAATGCAAAAATAATGTAGTACAACTTCCCTTTCAGTCTTTGTTCGTATGAATTACACCTCAGGTTGCTTTCTTCTTGGTAGTCATTCCTCTTCTGTATCACCTTACGTTTGAAGAGATCTAAAGATTAGACCACTTAACGGCACACTGTGTTCACTATACAAATTATTGATTGCCTGTTTTTAGACCATTTCTCTCACAGTCTCCTGTAGTGAATTGAGAAAGGAATGCAGCTGATAATATGTGCCCTTTCCTCAAGTTCAACCACTAAAACACTTGGGTTACAATCTCACAGGATGTTACTATCATTATCTTGCTCCCCCTAACCAGTAACACTCAGGTTTTAAGCAGCAGAACAGCACTCGCTGACAGCCTGAGACACTAATTATCCTTTTTTTTCTGTTATAGCTGCATATATGAATACTATAGTAGAATCTGGATTATACATTTTCTATATTTGTTTCCATACTTTCCATAGATTGAGCCTACCTGCGAAGTTAGGATGCATCCTTGAACTTTCCTGACCTTGTCATTGTTCAGACTTCTATTTCCAGAAAACCCATCGATACACTAAAATTAAGCTTATAGAGCAAATCCCTTTTTTTTCAGGGGTCTGGTAAGAACAGAGGAAAAAAAGCCCACTACACTGTGGCCTGAGAAAATGAAGATTTGATTCTTACTTGCCGGAAGGATCTCCCACAGAGCCTTTGGAGTAGAAAAGCTATGGAAGTAAACTGCATTTGGGCAAAACCTCTGTTATCCTGAAAACAATGTAATGAGGTTACTCTTTCCAAAAGTAAAAGGCAGAAACTTTCTGGCACGTGAACACAGGGCTCCAGGGACCCCGAACAACCAGCAGCTCTCCCTTGTGCTTCTCCTTTCTCTCAAGGAATCCCACCAGACCCTGTGCATCTGACCGCCTTCCTCTTCATCCTCTTTGAAGCTGACAGCCTTCCTCTTCATCCTCTTTGAAGCTGCTTAGCCTTACAGAACTGGTTTAAACAACAGCACAACACTCAGTGCAGAGCAGCATCTCGTACAAAGGAAAGAAACCTCATGGTGTATAACCCATATTCTATATAATATATTCTTTATTATATTCTGCATCATAGCCCATATATCCATATCACAGCCTCTTTCTTTCACACCTCCTCTTTCTTTCTAGGATCTTGCTCTGAAGCAGGTCAGAATCAATGTTTCATCAGGGCAAAGCTTTTTCCCATTAGCCTTACAGCTACAGGAAAGGGGAAGGCAACAGATTTCTTTTTGGAGGACACTGCCTTGGTGAGTTTAGCTCACTGTGCTCACTCCTTTGGTCACTGGGTCATAAGGGCACTCATCCCCTACTCTCATAGCTGCTTCTCACTAACAGCACTAGCTGGAAAATACCCATAGAATATTTGATTTATTGCTCCCATCCATCTCTGTTTGTGGCCGTAGCACTGAACTAAAAGATCTTTCTCAGCCAGCTGTTTTCATCCACCTCCTTGTTTGTATCTCCCACAAGCTCAAGCAAAACTGACACTCACCTAGGATCATCATTGCATCTGATATGTGCTGTCTTTGCATTTGTAACACCTAACTTAAAATGAGCTCAAGCCCTTTCATTATGAAGTTTTGATGCCTTCCCTGATAAAAGCTGCAAGCCTCTGGCCAACAGATAGGCAACAATGGGAGAAGAAGCAGAGAGGCTGGGATGTACCTCTTGCATAGCCTGGCTCTTTGCACACCTTTACAATGATTTGGAGCTGGATGAAAGCACTGGCTCTGTGGACACGGTGCTGCATCTCCAAGTCCTATGGAGTGCAAAAGAGCTGGTGGATCGTGTTTTATTTCATCTCAAATTATCACCTGTGCAGCGGGGCACATGGAACAGGAGGTGCTACACCTGCTAGCTTTCCCTTCACTGATATAAAGATGCCTTTGGTAAGGTAAGTGATACAGAGTGCAGGCTAACTATGGATAAAGAGGAGTCAGAGGGGAGATGGTGCAAGCTTAATCTGAACTGTGCACAATATACAGTCTCCCAGCAGTATGAATCTATATATTTACATAAGAGAAAGGTCCTCTTTTACAGTGCAAAATTCAATCATTTGATATTCGGCAGCTGGATACTGTAAAAATCATTCCTCATGGATCTCATATTAACTCATGGTAAGCTGATACACCTGAGCTTTTTACAGCATGCGGGGTTGAGTATATATAGATTGCTCCACTTGGAAAGGTCACTCATGCTGTACACAGGAACCTGACCACAGTAATCTGTAAAGAGCAGATATTGTTCCCCCTGTTTGTAAAGACTTTAGGAATGTAAACAGCAGCACTCAGGCTCTTTCTTTGGGATGTATCGAATTCACAGGCATCGTGTGTGAAGTTTACACATGTAAGACTTCGCAGTTGGTTTTGGCAAGTCTAGCCGTAATCTTCAGCAAAATCAAAACACAGCAAAGATCACACTCTGCATTTCTAAGACCTAATTTAATTAAAATCTGTCATTGGGAAGGGATAGTTTCAAGCTCTCCCCACTTCTTCCTTTGCATACAGACATAAACATTTACCAGAACCAAACTTGACATTGATTTCCCTTTATCCCTTGCGCTAGGCTGAAGTCCCGAGAGGAAGGAGATGAGGTTAAGGTTAAGAAAGTTATGCACAACAGCTCTTAACCTGATGGCTAGGAAGATAAACATCATGCTAGTATCATTTAGGAGAACTCATCTATCAAATTACCTATCCCTGTTGGATTTGGTATGGAGCATTCCTACTTTTAAGTGAATACTATTCAAATGCATCTTCAAAAGGTTTCTTTGCAAGATTTAAGCCAAACACCCATTAGGAAAAAAATATAATTTCTCAAAGTTATGGCCATCTCTTCGGACAAAGTCACCAGGCATCAGCTTAGAGACAGAGCAAAACAAAAGCACCAGAAAAATATGCTTGATACTGCATTATATCTATTTCATATTCCTTGCAATGTAAAAATTTGGATTTCAACACTGACCATCTGCTTTGCAAACTCACTGAAGCCAGAGCCATAGCGAGAGTTTTTCCACAGGTCAGATCTTCACCTAGGAGAAGTCGGCTTGTCATCAGGGACACCAGTGAAAACACACCAATTTGTTTTATGGTGGAAGTAATGTATGGTGGTGGTCTCATGTTAATCACTGGCAAGTTTCTGGCTGGGTGTTCCCAGCACAGCTTTGGATGAACCCCAGCCTAATGGCAACTTTTTAGTGATATTCAAAATTAAACAGATATATCTTTTAAGATATAGTTTTCTATAAAAAGCTTTTTCATACAGCTTTTAGGACAGCTCTTGTAAGTCAATGCAGTATTTATTATAGCACTGTACAATGAATTGTGCTGATTTCAGTGACATTATTTTCATCTTGAAACCACTTATGATGGAAAGACAGTAAATATGATATTGCTTCAGTATAAAGTTAAGAAGTATTTAAATACAGAATACTAAGCAAGCTCACTGCCTTTCTCACACATTTGTTTTCCATTTGCCTTCTTAAAAAAAAAAAAAAAGTAAGGTTTTGCTTAGTAATATCTCTTTTTCATTTAATTATTTGCACCAAATCCAGATCGCTTCTTCCCTTAGGTAAAGAATTTTGTTTATTAAAGACAAAAGTGTGTGAAGAGTTTTATTTACCATTCCTCAATTTTCTCCAATTTTTGTAAGTTTACACAAGGTTTTATTTGTGTAAAACCAAGTCAAAGGATAAATTTAGCGTGCACTCCATGAAATCACTTTGCTCCATGGAAGACTTTGGGAAACTATGGAAGCCAAAGATAGCTTTTACTGATTTTTTGCCTGTAGAAATCATAGAATCATAGAATCATAGAACAGTTAGGGCTGGAAAGGACCATCACATATCCTAAAACAAAAGAAAACTGTTGGAGGACAAATTGTATATCATTAATGTTGCAAAGTTGTTAATCATCTTTCAAGGGCTTTTATTTCTTTGCTTCCTCTTCAAGTCAGGGTTGTTTTATCATTTTATTTTTCTCTATAGATATTTGCTTGGCCAGTAAACTAGTTAGTAATAAAAATGAACTTCAGATAATGAATTTTAACCTCATCAGATGTTAGCAGAAAAGCTACTTGCCACTTCAGTCCTACTTTGTCACAGTGTCATGGAATCATAAAACAGTTTCTGTTGGAAGGGACCTTAAAGATAATGTATTTTCAACCCCCAAAGTAATTAAGACAAAATATTTGCAACTCAAAGCACTGTAGGCATCAGGGTCCATTTAACTTCTGCTGCTGGAGAGGCCAAATTCCGCTCTTTAAGGCACAAGCTGACTTTTTCCTTTTTTTACCCCATAGCTCCATTCTGTCTGCTGCATGCAGACACCTATTCCAGAGTTGGTCCTAGCCTTGTTGTGCTCCTACTGGAGAAATATCCCTTATCAGATGAAACAGCCACACAGTTTTCTCTTAAAGCCCTAATTCCCAAAGCAAGGAATTTGAGGAAGTGTTCCAACAAGAGCTATTTCCTAATGAGCACCATCACCAGCCAAGGAGCACCAGCATTGCATCGACTCACTTACATAAACACGTTTTGATGTAAGTGGAAAGTAATGGTTCATTTATCTAATTTTATCTTCAAGCAATAAACTTAATAATAGTTACTTTGGACTGTTCCACTCATCACAGATTTATAGATGTGACAGCAAAACCTCAAAATTAACAGAGGAAATTTTATTTCCTCAGTCATTGCTTGTAGAACTCTTAAGTTTATTAGCAACATACTTAGTAGAAAGGGAATAGAGAAATAAAGTTTGTCAACAGAACAGGAAAAGATTCAAAGTGAATGTCTGATAATCAGGCACAGAAGTAGTCCTTGGGCTGGTAATTAGGAGTTTATTACACGGCTTTTTCAGGGAAAACACTGAATACAGAAGTTGTGCCTAAGCACTTAAACATGCTGGTCAATGAAGTGGGTTGATTTATCAATCTGATTCATCCCAGGTAAGGAAAAAACATGTTTCTTGGTCATCTGTAAGGCCCAACCACATACAATTTCCTTGCCTTTGTTCCACAAATGGTGGTGCTGCAGAGAACACAGGGACAGAGCAGGAAACACAGACACTGTCCTTTGTTCCACAGCGTCAAAGTAAAGCCATAAAACTTCACTCTGATTGTGGTCTTGTTCCTGGGGTACAAAACTGATGCTAGTGAAGTGTTTCCAGCTCTTGATTCTTCTTTTAACTAAGCTGGAAATTAACAGCATCCAGTTACTCCTCCTACCACCACTGGTACCACTTCCTTTCTCCAGCTTCAGCAAAAAGCAGAGGGATGATCCGATCTCCTGCCCAATAAACGCCCACACTTCTACTAATGTGACACAAAAAGAAATATAAATGGGGAAGAGAAGGTTTAAGAAAGGTCTGGTTAGAGGGAAGGAAAATCAACCAAGCCCTGCTTGCTTTCTACAGCCAATAGCACACACATGGTTAAAACTAAACCACAATGAAAAAAGGTAAAGAATTTGGTGCAAAACCCCAACATCTTTAAGTCTGACCAAGCTCCTGTGAGAAGCTCTTTCCAAAAGTTCTTCATTATTCCTGATATTTTTCTTTATACATGTGGCTACTGTGCAGAGACTCAAGGAGGAAGAATAATTAAGTTATGCCTGTAAAGCACCCAGCACATTAAACCATATTCAAAGCAAATAACAATTGTTCACAATAAAGCTGCAGCAACATCACTTGATAAGCTACATCCAATGACTATTTGTATTATGGAAAAAATTGAGAAATCTGTTTCTCTCTGTAGAAAGGATGTTCTATACCAGGTAGCTCTAGAGCAAATGTCTTCAAAACTGCCAGCACAGCCTCTGGAAGAGCAAATCCCAGGATAAAGAGTTATTTAGAAGGTGCAGAGGCCATAGGTCCTCTGGCACCTTGAGTAAAGCAGGTAGTGGGAAGAGGGAACTGCAAAAGCACCTTCATGGTCTAAGGTTAAAGAGATGCAAGACACAAGTTAAGATCACTTGGGGCTATTTTCCCTTGCAACAGGTGTCTACTGAAGAGCCTGAGATCAGGATGAGATATGCAATTGGCACTTGTGACCCAGCCTTTTTCTTTCTCCAGACATTTACCACCTGAGTTTCAAATTAATAAGGGTTGTAAGATTTGACCCTTCAAGAATTAGATGATTAGATGATGGTGTCATTGTTAGCTAGACGTCTTTGTAAAAACTAGTAATTACCCTCAAAGAATCATTAAACAGAAGGGTATCAAAATTATTTACAGAAAGAACCATATTTGGCTGATCTTCCAAATCAGGATAATCTGAATGACTTCAAAGAAAATAATGGGAATTCACAGTACTGGGAATTTGCTTCACTGCGCTCACACTCTGCTCAACATCTTGACATACTGGGTTAGTTTAGTGTTTATTCCCTTACACTGAAACGACTAAAATACACACCTTTCATTTGCTCTCAGCAAATCAAATGTGATTTCTTGTTGGCTAAAACTATCAGCTGTGGCTGGCCACAGAAAGGTTGTCCAGCTGCTTAGGAGCCTATTTAAATATGAATTGAAACAAGAGTGTCTCATGGAAATTTGGACGCTCCAAGCTCGCACTGCCTTTGTGCGCCTGTAGAATGTTTGTCCCTCCTTTCAGTTCAATAGCTTCTTTCAAATTATAACAAACAAGTATGCTGGGGAATACCATAAAACAGCTCCAAAGCTGTAGTGCTCTTTTATATTCCTGGGCATGTCACTTGCTAACAGCCCCTACGCCTGCTCCTGCAAACTGGAACAAGGGCGAAAATTCCCTGCTCCTGAGAAAACAAGCAAACAAACCAACCCACCCCTTGAAACAAAGAGCAAAAAATATTTCCTCAATTAGGCAGCTGAAAAAATGTCCAGAACTTGGCAACCCTGATCATGTGTGGGCCTTGCTTTGCTCACTAGTCTGGCTCATTTCAAGTGGTTTCTGTCAAGAATAATGGCCAAGAAATGGTTCTTGATCTTCCACGGAAAAAAATAAGGTACAAAGTAAATGGGATAAACTGTGCCGTAGGAGTATAAATTAATGATGATTTCATAAGAGACCTTCTCGACTTGCATAAGATTAATTGTCACATTAGAATAAATGTCTAAATTGGACAATAGAAGTTCTTTTCAAGCTTGGATGCAAGCATTTCTTCTAAATTTTGCTAACAGAAAATTCAAGTCTAAACCCAGATGCATTCATTATTGTCAGGTTTGATCAGATTCTAGTCTCTGGAAATCAGCAGCAGTGCAGTGAAATTATTATTATTGCTAATATTACTTTTACTACTGTTATTGCATATTAGTTATATGTGTTGTAACTAATGTATAGGTTATATGTGTTATAACAGTAGTACATACTTTTGCAACTATATAATATATATAGCATAGATATAACGATATAGTTATACATGCTATAACAGTAATACACACTGTTGCTAACAACATTAGCATTATTCTAATATTCTATTCTATTATTCTAATTATTCTATTATTCTAGATATCTGCTGCCATTCTATTTGATTTATTTGGGAGGGAATATAAGTATAGATACAACATGAACATTTACATGTTTTAAAAACTTAGCTGGCATAGTAAAAGAGCAATTTGCCTCAAATTCCTGTTTGCTGCTAACTGGCAGGGCAGGTTATCCCACACACACACCTGAGCTTTGTGATCCAGAATACCTCCCTTTCTCAATATACCTACACAGAAAGCAGTTTTCTCTAATGAAATGGCAATGGCAATTACTGCATGTCCAGAGCATGTTTTGAACCTTTTTCCTTTCCCTGATGGTCACAGACTCGCAGTATGGGGAAGCTTACTTCTGAAATGTCATTGCTTTTGTCACTTTAAGTTCTATTAAGATTGGTTATTGACTTCATGTATAATTAATGGCTTCCAAAGTCCTCCATTTTTACACATGATAAATCTTGGTGCAGAGAAACCAACAAATTTCTGTTGTTTATTGTCCTTCCCTCTTGCCCACCCAGGAGTAACAGAAGTCACTTGAACTAAAGCCCTACGGTTTCTTCCATAAGCGTGTGTAGATGTTTCTCACTTAAGTTGACGTGACAAGTATTAGAACTGGCACATATAAACACAAAGAGCAAGAGGCATTAACAGGTCTATTCACTAAGGGTTCTACACCCTTGCCATGAAAAAAAAACTTAAATAAAAGTAACATGCCTAAATCGTGTAAATGTCAAGGTTTTCTCATTCATTAATTCCCCTCTCTTTGATGTGCAGTGCTCCCAACTCTGCCTCTGCTCAAGGTAGAAGTGCTGGACCGAGAAAAGCAAGTCATCCTGGCATATTTACCAGCTCACAAAGGATGCAGACTTGGACTATGATCCAAAAATGCACTTATGTGCATTGCACCTATGAAGAACCATTTGTTTGGAGCTCATTTCCCTTCATCCCTGTGGGGACAGACAGTCATAATGTTCACCACACAGAGCTGGGAACAGCTCCACAACGTCCCTCTGGTGCCACACAGCAGTGACCCACTGTGTCTGCATGATAGACATAGAAAAGAGTGGAGAGAAAAGCTGTTTTCCCACCCTTAGACTGTGCCAGAGAGCTTCTGTCCCTGAGAAAGAAGGCCACCTCTGGTCATCACAGCATGTACCCACAGAGGGGACTGAAGACTTAGTGGTGTCTCCTCACCGTCAGTAAGCTCTACCCTTGCAGAAATAACAGCATCCCATAAGAGGCCTATTGTGGTAATGCACTTCTAAATGGAGATGTTGACCTCTGTAGTCATTTTGGGCCATGGCACAGCTCCTCTCCAGCAAATCCAAGCAGCAGTGAGGAGCTCCCAGAACTCCAGCTTGCACCAGAAAACCCTGCTGTTGACTTTGACCTGGCAGACTGGCAGCTTGTGGAGGTTGGTGGCAATGGGGGGAGGAAGGAGGTCCTCTTCCTTTTACAGGGGGCTGCTGAGCTCTTTCTTCCATGCAATGTAAGGGGATATTTTATTGATGAATGGTCTCTTTCTTTGGTGGAATACAGTTTCTATAGAAAAATAATCTCTTTATATATTAGAAAAATATCTGATGCTTTCAATCCCCCAAACAATTACATCTAGGCTCTACAGAAACAAAACCTCCTCTGTGCTTGATGCCCACTGCACGTCCTGTGCTTAAATTCACCCAAAATTACTGCAATAAGTTCATCAGGCTGATATAGCCAGCAACTGCTTTAGCAAGAGTACTGTGTTACTTGGAGTAGTGCGTACAGTTCTAGTATCCCCAGTATAAGAAGGGCATGGAGCTGTTGGAACAAGTCCAGAGGAGGCCATGAGGATGATCAGGGGCTGGAGCACCTTCCATGTGAAAACAGGCTGAGAAAGTTGGGGCTGTTCAGCCTGGAGAAGAGAAGGCTGCGTGGAGACCTCAGAGCAGCTTCCAGTGTC
>JBCJKH010048992.1:0-47170 GCA_039877255.1 Loriculus beryllinus
CTATGCACGTTAGTCTGCCAAATAATTTCATTTTAAATATACACCAAAGTCACTGTTACTTCAAACTGATACTTTTTTTTTAACTTGACACACATCATAAGAATCCTCATTTCCTAGCAGTGGAACCACAATAGTAAAAAAGTCTTCAGTGAGAAAATTTCAGCTTAGCCAGACAGCTCCAGAGAAGAGTCCTGTGTGGAAAATATATTTTGGATATGTGACATTTGGACAATATTTGAGCTAGACATTCTCAGTAAGACTGGAGGCTGAGCTCATGGAAGGCTGTGCATGCTACTCTCGTTTTATGCACCTTTTTCTTCCACTGGCGACAAAACAAGATGGAGACATTCAAAAGGGGAGTTAGGGAGTTCCTGCAATCCACAAAGAGGTCTGGAGGACTGGGTTGCAAGATGCTGAATTGTATTGTCATTCGTATTATGACAGAGCAGAAAAAGCAGATCTGCTAGTTACTGAGTTACTAGCTGATGCAACATTATTTAAAACCGAGGGAAACAAGAAAGGGCATTTTCCCCTCACAGGCCAAACAGTTGTGTTACAGGGGGATCATCTGAACGTGGCAGCAGTGTACCATTTGATGTGTCCTACTTCTATGCTAGTTCAGTTGCAAAAAAAGGGAAATGCAGGGAGCTGATACCTGCGTGGAGTCTGAGTTACATGAAGAGCTCAGTGCTACAAAGAGTTATTTCCTTCCAGCTCCATACTGAGTTTGATTTCTCTTATATTTTACATTTGGCAGTATCTTTCTACTATTTGTTAGCGTAGGTATGGTATTTCCTTTAGGGGATCATCAATTTTTACCCCTGTTCACCCACAGCCTCCAGCTAGACAGACAGAAAGATGAACATCTGGGGTGACAATTCACCTTGCCTCATCCCAATATGCATCATCCTGCATCCAGTGTTAGCAGCACTGTGAAATATCCCCGAGGAGAAGAGTAGCACTGTGACTTTGTGAAGCTATTCACCCCTTACTTGTTTGACCTTTGCAATGCAAATGTTCCTCTCAGAATATCTGTCCCCAAACCACCAGTAACACTTATGCTTTCAGAAGTGGCTGCAGGTTGCTGTTTCTAGGAACACCACACTTGCAAATTCCTAGAACACTTTTGCTCTGTGTAAGTAAGCTGGGAATGGTTGTTTTGCTAGACAGAGTATGTGAATGACAGCCTGGTGCCCATCTACTCAAGTCCTCTGGAATGTGAATAGATTTCCAGCATGCGGCTGAATACTCCTGTTTGTTAACTTAGTGGAAACCACTTGGCATAGAAACATGTTCAAATCATGATGCAGGCGTTTGAAATTGATACAAAACATTCCCACTGGCTGGGGATCCAGCTGCTAAGAGGACCCGTAAAACCAAACTAATTTTTTTCATGTTTGTTCACTAGAAAAAAGATTTAGAAAGTCAGTGCTGCAGATTTTTCATTTCTGCTCTCTCAAACCTGATCCTGAAAGTTATCTGTCCTAATGCACCAAAATACCTCTAGCCCAGACAGCTTATATAATACTGAACTTCAAAATGCAGACGATGATACAGATATCTAATTGATCAACATAATTTCTCAATTTTTTTCCCATGTTAAATTGTGTCAAGTATAAAAAAATTCTGGGAATTTAGAGAGATGAATATTCAGAAAGCTGCTACGTTTCCTCTCTCTCCAAACCTAAGTGTTTTCACTGAGACCCTGTTGCAGGCAGAACTTGTCTGTTCAACTGATCACTGAAGTGCAGAAACAGCAAGAGCATTCACGTGCAGCTTCCTTCAGGTTCACAGTAACCTGTGTTGCTGTGCTTGGCTGGCATGGGGACAAAAACCAGGAGAAATAGGAACCTTTCTAATTTAGGTTTTGTGAACTATTAAGTTTTATAACACCAAAATTCAACACCATGTAAAATCTATTTTAATGTATTACTTTTGCTGGTTTAGAGTATATGCTTCAAAGTAGAACTACTCCTAGATCTCTTAAAGCTCTCAGCTCCTGTTTTCAGTTTAGCACAACTTCACCTGCTACAGCAGCTACTGAAGCTGATGTCTGACCATGATGTTCTCAGAGGACAGCCTTATAAATGTATTGAGAGCTAAAGCTTGAAGTAGAAAGTGTGGTGATGCTGATGCAGCATGAAGGAAATCTAACAGTTAATGAACTGTTGGCCAAAGTGAGTCCATTTTCTCCTGTTAAGGAGAAGGACTTAATTTTGCATCAACATACTTACAGCTGATCAGAGATTTTCAAGGTTTCCAAAGGTCTGTATTCTTGCTTTAAATTTCAAGTAGAAGTGCATGTAGTTCCATAATTTTTTAGATAAACAATAGAATTTTATATGTAGCTTCAGTATTATGAATCACAGTTTCTCAGAAAGCTTTTTTTTTTTTAATAAAATTCCGTACAAAGAATTGTTACAGATGTATTTTTTTTTTTTTTTTAACTAGATCTAAAAATAACTTCACACACAAGTGAAATGATTTTATTATAATTTGAAAAGGAAAGAGAAGCCTAGTGTATGAACGGCATTCTGGTGGGGCTGGTCAGATGAGAAAATAAGGCTACAGAACTAAGAGTAAGAAAATTATCTGCTTGTTTCTTCTCACTGTCTTACTTTCTGGCTGCATGAGACTAGGCAGTTGGAATAAAATGAGAAACCTGCCAACTGCAGGTTGTGCTGTAGTTGACATTGGTTAAACCTGAAGAAGGTTATCTGCAGTGCTAAGCAAGCCAAGTGGGAAAATGAAAGGTAAGAACATCTGAGCACTTTATATCCTGCTTTTCTCCACCAATGGGTTTCAGGATAACTTTGGGAAGAGAGCAGGTTTGTCCTTATGGCCAAGCATGTCAAAAGCTACTGCAGTGGTTTATGGGCATTTTTTTGCTAAGTATTTCTAAGCAGCTACATAAAGGAACTATGCAAGAAATTGTCTTGAGGGGTGGATCTGCCACCAGTGTCAGATGTGGGTTTGGACAAGTCCTGTGACTAAAAGGGGCTCAGCTGAGCAACCTCTGTGGTGCTGCTGTTCTTCTTTGGACACGTTTGACCCTATCTTCCCAGCACTCTTTCATATATAATTACTGAAAGGAAACTGAGATAGAGTATGTTCTTCTGCAGCCTCAGATCACTATAGTGTTATACATCATTCCCTTCTTGCTTATGTGCTGAACTGTCAGTGTAAGCAATAAGTTGTTTTTATATTTAGAAAGCAATGTATTAGCTGAGTAGCAGTTTGGCATGTGGTTTGCTATCTTACTTTGTCCTGCTTTGTATAATTTAATTTTAGGAAGCAGCAATTTCCACCTTCACAAAAGAATATTCAGCAACGTTTTCTCCAGTTCCCACTTGCTAGAGGTTTTTATTGAAGAAAAATCTCCTGCTTGTTGTGCACATCTTGCCCAGTACAAGCTTTGTTTATTGCCTCTAAAAATGACAGATTGACTCTGGTGGAGCTGACGCAGCACCCAGTGTATTGGGCTGTACCCAGCCATGGTAACGCATGGTAACCCTTTGCCATAAATAATGAAGTATTGAGAACTTCATTACAGCTCCAGTAAATGCAGCTGAGAGCCTTCAGGAAAACAGAGACAAACAATACAAGAAAGATGGTGATTTTTTAGTTGATAACGTGGGACAAGCCTTATTGATCCTGTGGGTGTAATAAGGTACAATTCAATCTTAATGCTAGAATGAAGTGCTTTTGCCTTACACATTGCCAGAGCACTGAGAGCTGCCAAGGAGGGTTAACATCTCTGTTAGGCTGGTGGGAAGGAAGCTGATGATGGGCAAACCTGCATGGTGGCAGCTGCCTGTATGGAACAAGGAATAGAAACCAGAGTGGGGAATCCTCTGAGAGACTGGGGCTTTGGGGCTCCTTATGGGATGGGGCAGGCACTGGGGCAGTGAGCAAAGGAACCAACTCCTGGGGTTAAAGTCCTGCTGGGTTCTGGGCAGCAGGGCTTTATGTACAGTCTTGGAATAAACAGGATTACAGCAGAAAACAAAAGAAATCCTTGTTTGCATCACTTTCTTACTGATGGAAACAACATGTAGGACACTGAAGTTTGCTGCTCAAGTTGCAAAATGTCTGGGTGACAAAGAGCAGTGCAGGGAAAGGGGATATTCACACATGGCAAATTCTTTAGAAATGGGGTGTGAAGCAGAAATAATTGGTGAAACTACAGGAGAGGAAGGGGGATTATTTCCAGTAACTGTTGACCACAAAGTGAAATTCAAAATTTTCCCTGTATCTTTCGTACACAGAGGAGGGCTGGGACCAAGCTAGTGGCAGAGGATATTCTAGTTAGGCAATTTTCAAACCAGAGATACAATTATTGTGCAGACATTTGCAAGTCTGTAACCAGGAACGGTGTTCAGCCTTCAATCAGAGCAAATTCATTTCCAAAATTAAATATGTGGCCTGTCACAGTGAGCACTGAACTGGCCCTGTCATCACAGAGAAAGTTAGGGCTTTAGGAAATAACTTTCTCACATGCACGTGGGTATAAGTCTGAGGATGAATGCCTTGAGAAGAGCTCTATCCACTGTGCTGGGTGTTGTGGGGAAGGCAGCAGACTGGTCTGTGCTCTGGCAGACCTGGATGGGTTTCCCCATGCAGCAGCGAAGAACAGCAGAGCTGCAGTGCAGCAGTGCAGCACAGAAAAAGCTGCATTACCCAGGGAGAGAGCAAGCACAGGAAATAACACAACCACGAGTAACCTGGCTGACTTACATTCAGCATGCCTGGCACCCATCTGCTTTTTGCCCTCTGTGGGGCATTTTTGTGGTGAGTTAAAATACTGCCATCCTGATGTGCTGAATGCGCTCAGCCTGTCATGGGGAGTGAAATGCTGCAAGCTGAGCTGGACCACTAACACTTCCCAGAAAGGTGGTAGCTGTCAGCCTGCAGCAGTGCCAAGTGTTTTTCCTCACCCTTTAATAAAACTGTGAGATTCCTTTTACAGCTGTGCAGTCCTGGAGAAGCTGGTGGCTTGCATGGATTTACACGATGGAAGAGTTTGTCCCTGGGTGTATAGGAGGGGGAACTGTTAGCATTCTTGTACAAAGAATATGACCAGAGACAGCTGGCAACCTATTTCTGGTACTCACTGCTTCAGTTTCTCAGATGATATCTGAGAGCACCTACCAGCATGTAATTCTCATAAGTATATTTTTAAAGATTTTTGTAGCTTGCATGATGTGTGAATTCTGCACCTCTTTCCTTAAGGAAAAAAGTTGTCATAGAAGTCACCCATCCAACTATTTTCTCCAGCCATGTAATTCCTGCTGCTGTGTGCTTTGGTTTGCACACAGCCATCACTGCCTTTAAATAGACAGTGTAAAGATCACTCCACCCTCCCCTTCCTTTGTTTCTCTGCTCTAAACATAAAGAAGTGATGAATGAGTTCAAAACTGCCTCTTATGCCACAGTATATAAAGGATTTGTGGCAGCAGTCAATAAACTAAAACGTCTTGAATGCTATGATTTAAAGTAGTATAATAAGGGATGTCTGGAGTTTACCAATATATGATCTAGCAGAAAAAATAGGAGGGAGGTGGCTCATGCTGTCTGCTTTAGGCTGTGTCAGGCTTCAAACTGAGGTGCAATTGAGTCTGCTTCAAGCAGGTACCTCCAGGGCATGCCTGAAGTGAGATGGAGACCCACTCTGGAGAACAGCCTTACTTTGGAGAAAAGGATGGAGACAGTAGTCTCTGCCAGCTTTCTGGGGAGAAGGAGAGGAGGAGAGACTGGACTAATGAATGATGTCCCCAGTGGTTTCTATCTGCAGTGAGATGGAGGAAGGTGATGAAAGGTCACGTAACTGTGCTGGGGAGGAAGAAAAGGAAAGTCCCCCAGATCAAGAGGGAGGATAATCAGGTCAGCGGTGAACAACTGTGAGCGGGATGGAGGCAGCTATCTAAAAAGAGACTGAATGTATAACCAGCAAGTGAAGGCTATCTGGCTTTCAGAAATTATCAGTTTTTCTCTCTGGCTTTCACTGTTCTTTGCAAGGACTGTGCTGTCTCTGATTCTCCTTACATTTTACACTTTTGCCTTAGGCTTTCCATAAATTCAGCTTTAGTCTTGGAAAAAAGAGAGAGGAACAATTCATTTCAATACAAATGTGAGCTTGAGAGTGAAAGAAGTCTTGTGCAAATCTGTTAGATCTCCAGATCTGCACAGAGTTTTCCATTTTTCAGCTGTTTCTTATACCGAGCCTGCCTTGAGACTGAAGCCCTCTCATCTTGAGAACAAAGATGGGAAGAAACAGGACAGTATCGCACATTGATCCTACCTTGAACATGGACCCCTGCTAGCATGACTGTTCATATGGTAAAGATGCACATTTCTATCAAACAGTAAAACAAGTTTCTTCTTAGATTTTGGTGAATATTTTTGTGTTCTGACTAAAAAGAAGAAAGGAGATGAATTTTTCTTACTGCAGGGAAGCAGTAGGCAAATCATCTCCATTCTGCTTGGTATAAAAATATGTTTAACCCCCCCAAAAGTCACCCTGGTACATGGCAAGCAGAAAAGCAAGATATCTTCATGTTTTTCTCCTATTTCTGCCTTCTAAGGAGGGAAATTCTCTCCAAGGAGGCCAGAAATCACTGCATGACCATCACTGCAAAGGAGACTCTTCCTAGGCTGTAGGAGTGGAAGATGGTTTTAGACCTTTCCTGGCATGTACCTGCCCTTTGCAGCAGCTTCGGGTATCCCAGAGCCACCCAGCTCTGCTGCAGCACCACAAAGGGCTGATGGCTGAGGCCCTCAGAGCAGTGCACAGGGACCATTTGTCCTCCCTGCTGGACATGTGGTGTGTGGGGTGGGTTCTTGTGTCTCCTCTGGCATCCATGGGATCTTAGGCTGCCATGCCAGGCGTCCGGCTCAGTCTCCTCTCTCAGAGACACACTTTCCCAACCCACTCCTGGACTCCTCTGCATGGGAGTATTGTTTGGGGGAGATTCCCAGGCTCTGACACAACATTGCAAAACCCTTCACACTACAGCTAAAATGGTGCTAGTTTCCTCTTTCTCCATCTTTCAGCAAATAAAGGGAGAAATGGTGAAACATACCTAATAAGCAGCAGGAGCAGCACCTGTCTAGGTGTTGATGCTTATGGTGTGCACTGCCCAGCTTTGCTGGGGAAAACTGTGTGTAGGCTCCAGGTCGCAGGTGTAGTGTGTGCTGAATTCATCATGTCGAGGGAGGCAAGATGCCAGACCATACACAGATGTCAGTGTCATTTACATGACAAGGCTCTGTAATGAATTTCTGCTTTGTTTACACCCACCCTTTGCTTAACCCCCAGACTGCATACATACTATGTATGACGTGTATGATGTGTATCTTGGTCTGGTTTGAGGTCCAACCACATACAGTTATTTTTGCACAATCTCCATCAAGATGCAAACCAAACTCCTGTTTTTGAGCTGAGAGCAGAGGATGGGCAATCCCAGCTTCTGCATGGGGAAAGAAGGGCAGCACTCTCTCCTAGACCCTAGCACAGGGTTTGAGGAGGAGGGTACAGAAGCTTTGCTTTTAGTTTTTAGACTTATTACGGGTGAAAAATAGACAGAAAGCGTACAGTAGGAGTAATCCCCAACCAGGAGGGAGGAACCACATAACCCCAGCAGGTGTTTTCTCTCCAGCTTTGTGGAAGGAGAGTGATGGTGTCCTTAGAACAACAGTAATTAAGACTCTGAGGACAAGTTAGGAAAACAACTGCTGGGTTTAATAAGGCAGGATTGTCCAGCTGCCCACAGGGTAGTGTCACCTCCTGAAACTCCCCACAGGGCTGTGATGAGGGTGCTGGTCCTCAAGAAGCAGGTGCTTTGATGGCAGGGGCAGGTGTGCTCTGGTGATGCCTCAGACCTCCTCTATGCCCTCAGAGCAGCCTGGAGTTTTTAAACCTGTCCTCTCAGGTGTGCTTCTGAACTAGAACAACACCTCCCCTTGCCCTCCCAGCCCAGCACAGTTGTTGTCCTGGGAACCAATTTTCCATGTTTTGCATGGCAGGTGTAAATCCTGGGTTCAAACAACTCCCAGGCTTGAGTAAAGTTCAAATTCAAAAGGAAAAAGCAGAAAATTAGCTTACAATTATTTAATGATATGAAACAATATCACAGAACCAAACCTGTCCTACCCCTGTTTGTAAACCACCCCCTACCATTCTCCATCCTAGCCTGTGTCCTGCAACCTTCTCCATATCTAATCTCACTATATTGCACAAGGTGTTCGCTAACATCCAAAGTATCCTTTACTGTTCTGAATCACTGAGTCTTAGCATCGTACTTTTATCAAAATGTTGGGGGCAGTCTGGTGTAAGCAGTAAGTCTTGTTAAACACTTTTTCATGTCAAGTTGTACTTAATATTTCATCAAAAATTCACCATCTCCTATTAATAAAATGCTGAGCTGGAACCATTTCAGGCTTTTTGAGCACACCTTCTGAATATTTACATCTGGAGGGTACACAGTGTTTACAAGAACTCATGTTTATTTACCCAAGAACACTTTCACAGAAAAGCTTCTTTATGACTAGCAGTACATTTTCCTTTGCCAGTTTATTGACCTTTAGCAATGCATGGCTATTTGTTTGGTAAAAATGATAGTGTTAATCTTAACCTGCCATGTGCAATATGTCTTGTAAATACCTTCCTTTTTCAAAAAAAGACTGGGTGGCAGGAAGCCCCCTGGGCACTGGGAGGAGGGTTTGAATGCAGCCCAACTCATCAGTAAGCCAGTATCATCACTATCTGATGACACTTGCTAAGTGACTGGAGTCCATGCTGGGAGCTTACTTATTAACACATCCTTGATGATCGCGCTGGCACTTTCAAACCCTCTTAGTAGTTTTTATCCTTGGGCGATGAGACTATGCAGCTGGGTGCCCCTCTGCCCCGGTGGCCCTGCCAGGTGCTGGTGGTGCAGTCCAGGATGGGAAGCAGGCATGAGTCTGCTGTCTCTTCCCTGGTTAATGGGATGACGTTCAATCTCCTCACCACCTACTCCGGCATTTCCTCAGAACTGGGTGTATTTATCCAAGAGCACTTCCGCAGAAAAGCTTCTTTATGCTTTGCACTGTATTTTCCTTGCCAGCATCCTGACCTTTAGCACTCACCCAGAGGTTCACCTCAAGAAAGTTCATTTCAGCAGTGACCCTCCTGAGCTGCGCAGAGGCCAGCAGGCACTGGCCCAGGGATGGTGCCAGCTACTGAGGACCACCATGTGCAGAGCCGGGCTTCCACAAAGGATCTCTGGCTGTGCCAGGCGCTGCCGGTCTTCCAGCTCTGTAAGTACCTGGTGAAGCAAAACTGAAATGCTCAGAAGGCAGGAATGAGGGAGGAAGGCACATTGCAGATTGTGCTGATGCTGATCAACCCTCTCTCCTCACATTGCAAGGGAAAAGAATCTTTAATTCAGTCCTTGGTATGAACTGAGATTACCTCTGAGTCTGTGTTAATTAAAGAAGATTTCATGCAGCTGATAAAACAATACTTTTATTTTCAAAAGCTCTGAGGTCTGAGTTTAGTATCTGCAGTTCTTCCCTTAGGAGTCCTGGAACAAAGCCAGTGAGCCATCAGGTAAGTGTGGCTAACACTTGTGTACTCCATGCCTGCTCCAAACTACTCAAGATTTAATTTTGGTGAGGTAACAGCCCTGGACTTGAGGCCTCTGGGGGTATGCAGGGCTGGGGGT
The DNA here is from genome assembly GCA_039877255.1 of Loriculus beryllinus. NCBI lineage: Eukaryota > Metazoa > Chordata > Aves > Psittaciformes > Psittacidae > Loriculus > Loriculus beryllinus. Next base: position 9,708 of record JBCJKH010048992.1, read on the forward strand.
AGGTGTTCATCCAGCTGGGACAAATGACAACAGTCCAGCCTGACTTTTAACCCATGGAAAACCTCCGAAGTGCAAAGCAACCTAGAAAGTTCACTGGGAGTTGATGGCATTCAAAGCCTCCCAGGTCTGGGTTGTCAAAGGGTGATTTTAATAGCACATTAAGTATGAGATACTGGAATGTGATCAGGACCTAACATGAGGAAGTAGCTTTTAATTAACAAGTTCCACATGCTACGTATGAAAAGTAACAGCCATTAAAATTTATTAGAATGAAATTACATATCAAAAATCCTCCAGTGTTGACTTTAGCTGCTTTAATTTAAAATAACATTTCTACATCGAGGTGGCACAAAAGAAAATTTGCCTAAGTTTAATTTTTATGCTACTAAAAAGGATTTAACAGCTTAGAATACATGCTTTACTTCACACTATACAGCTGCTGAAAATTGGATTAATTGTACTGCTCTTAGCAAAGTGCCAGTATAAACCATTAATAATTTAGACTCTTGGGGTTTATTTTGTTTTATTTATTTCCTAAAAAATATTTTAACTGCATAATTCTAAAATAACATGTAATCAAACATTTATATTTATATGTTGAGTTTCGGCTAGTAAAAGCCTTAGTTAGAATGGAATTGGCTGTGTTTGGACCTTGAAATTCTAGAGATTTTTATAAAAAGCATTCGTATGAAACCAGAAGGCCAAAAAGGTAGTTTGGTTTGGTTTTGCTGAAGTTTTTGAGCTAAAATGCCTTGTAGAGTTGCTGTGAATAAGTAATAGAGAGGTGAAGTCATGCTGCATCCTCATGGTACTTTTGTCTCCCATTTCTCTCTAGCTTTAGCACATCATTTTATTAGGCAAGAAGATTCCTTTTCATGCTTTTACAGTGTCACAGTGCTCTGCTGCTACCGCTGAGGGACTGGCATTAGCTGAATTGGTTTAGCGGATCAGATGATGGGATGTGTTTATTTTGAAGTCCACTTTATAAACTACATCACAATCTATGGTTTCATAGATTTTTAAGAAGCTTTTAAACGTTGCAGAAAAACTTCTTAAGAATTTGTATCAAAAACCAAAATACCCCAGAATGAACCTGTATGGAGTGAGAAAGCAATAGATAGGGCCAGAGGGGACCTCTTAGGTCACTGAATCCAGTTACCTCTACCACAGGCAACCACATCACAGGGTCCCCTTCAAAAGGGATTTATAAGTCTTCAGAAAGCATTCTTCACTCTGGAGGGCCTGTATAGCACAATTAGGCTCCTGATTAAAAAGAGAGGTATTAAAAAAACAAGAAAGAAATACAAGTGAGGTCCATGCTGTCCAAAGTTAATATTTACCAAATAGAGGAAACCATCATTACACTAAAATGTGATTAATAAAGGCTTGCTCTATTACCCGGGACAGTCGAAGACTGGAACTGCTTTGCAGACTTGTGTTGTGCACAGATGACCAGGTACCATTCCTGGAGTGCAGCCATGCTGCCCACGTGCTTGAGGTAGGAGGCTGTGGCTCAGCCTCCTGCCTGCTGCTGTATTGCTGGTCCCCAGCACTCCCAAACCATCACAAGCCCCATAATGTCATCTAATACAAGTAAATATTGTAATGTTTTGAGTGGGGTTCTGAAGCTCCTGATTTACATTTTTGCAAGCCTTTTTCTATAACGAGCAGGGCCTCAGGCTTTATGAAAGTGGTGTCTGAAAGACTAGTGTATGAACACTGCTCTGTGTGTCAGGAGATAAAGCTTACCCTAAGAAGCCTGGGAAAGCCCACAGGCTTCCTGGAGCACCAGGCAGCAACCTGTGGGCAGTAAATGATTTTGCTCACTATGTCTCATAACCCCACGTCAGCACAGACTTAAGTTCTATGGTGCTTGCATGTCTCTGTTGTAGTGTTGGTGGCACTTGTGCAAGCTCCAGCACACAAGTAACAGGAGTATGCTTTGACTGACATCTTGTTTTCTACAAGTCAAGCTGTCTCTCTGCAGCTCTCTGGCTTTGACATATGCTCTGCTGATAACTCATTTGAATGCTGGATGCTTCATGCTTTCGTAACTCCTGCTCCTCCCTAGGCACTTTTCCAGAGCCCCACAGACTCCAGGCTGCTGCGGGTGCTGCTGGGTCTCTTCCCACTCACCCAAGCAGATCACCCACATTAGCTAGGGTGATTAGTGATACCTGAGCTTCCCACTACTAGCACGACAAGGTGTTCAGAATTAACATGAGCTTTAGCAATTTCAGTTTTGACTCCAAGAATTGTGCTCTGAAGCCTCGGTACCCTGTGCACTTGTACAAGCTCGCTGTGCTGCCCAGTGCCTCCCACGCCGGCCATCCCTTGGCTCTCCCCTTGCTCCCTTCCACCGCTGGTGGTCAGGCCTGCCTCGCTGCCGTGCCAGCTGTCCGGATTAATTGCTCTCTCTCTCTTTCCACCTCACCAACTCCCCATCTGTTTTTCATCTATAGCTTAAATCCCTTTTGATCTGATCCCGAATCACTGACTTCCACAGGAGCCTGCGCACAGACTGTTTCTGGGAGCAGATCCCTCCCTCCCTCACACTCTCTGGCTCCCTATGATGTTAGCCTGGAGAGCTTATTGCTGCATATTGAATTTCTCCTTGCTAAGGGCTACATCCTGCAATGTTGTGGGAACCGTGGCCTTCATCCTGAAGAGAGCATATGTAGGTGCGTTTTTGGGGGGGTCCTATTCATTGGGTTGAAATCAAGACTGCACTTAGGGCTTTTCTGAATAGCGTCCAGAACATTTAGCACATTGCAGGATTGAAACTTTCTATCTTAAACTCTTCTATAGGAGTGCTGCAACGCACAAAATTGCCAAGCACATAGGGAACATTGATCATCTCATTTAATTTAAAAGATATTTTATTCATCTTAATTAAGCAGTTATTTAATGCCATTATCTATTTATCCAATTTAGTTATCTTAATGCACCACTATTTATTCAATGTATTTGAATTGGAGACAATCATGCTAAATGAAACTGCAACATGGTTCAGTTACTATGTAGTCATGAGAACTTAATTGTGTAATCAGAAATCGTTACTGCTAGTGACTTTTTTGTATCCACTGGCATTGGACATAAACCAAAAAGCCAAAAATTATATGTAAGAACAATCTTCACAGCTTAATCTGTCTTCTGGATTTTGAAAAGCAGTAACACAGAATGCCCCATACATGCAAAATGTCTCAAGACTAAGGCAGCATTTTTCACCCATGGATGAAATGATTACACAGCATATTTGACTTTGACTTTGACTTTCCAAATGTGTACTTCAAAACATCTCTGTTTTCTTACTGCTATGATACAGGTACATGAGATACATCTACTTCCACAAACATGAATGCAAAGAGCCGGAGTACATACATTGCTATTACAGGATAAGCAGAGAGATGTTAAGGTAAACTGTTATTGAGGAATTTGTGTTTGGGCAATTGAGTCCTCCTTTTTATGTGCTGGAGTCAAGGAGAGAAAAGATCCAGGCAGAGCTTGCAGGTGAGCACAGAAACCTGAAAAATAGAAAATCAGTTCCTGGGAATTATCTGAAATACCTAATTGATATGAGAAATTACTGCACCCATCCTTCTTTTAAGTAGGTTTTAAAATAGGATTTGGTAGATTACACCAGCAAGAAAATCAGTACCTTTGGCAAAGAATTGCAAATTTTTGGATAAGGGAACAAATGGTAGTCATAATTTGATGTAAACCAAAGGAGAAAGCAGCTTTAAGGACTACCATTAAGCCTACTTTTAAGGTTTGATTTTGCAAAGCACTGAATAACCTCAGCTCCCACTGAAGTCAATGGAAGCTGATTCAGCAGTTTTCAGTGATTTACAGTACTCAAAATACTGGAGGTGTTCTTGTGACATCACATGAAAGTTCTAGAAAGATCTGGAAGGAAGATCAAAATTCTCTGATAAAAAACCCAAAACCAAGCTGCAACATTGAGATGAAAAAGCTGTGACATTTGAGCAATGAAAGACTTGAAGGGGCCAGAAGGGAGAGGGTGAGTTATAAGACACCCAGTGAAATGAAGACCTGCAGGAACCACACTTTGAGGTCTCTAGACTTCCTCCCCATCCTGATAAAGGGCAGAAAGGGACAGATTTGTGGTGATGATGTCACCAGTAGGTGGGCAGGTGCCTTTCCCTGCTCCCTAGAATAAGCTCTGTTCCTCTCTCTGCCCAGGAACCTGTGCAGATGCCTCGTGCCTGCACCAAGTGCAGAACTTGCAGAGGGTTTCACCTATTTAAAAAACAGATAAGTGAATTTTAGCAAAGATGGAAGCAGCCCCCAATGCTTTGCATTATTCTCTGTGGTCCCTGATTGTATCTATTTTCACATTTGACTATTCCACCTGGCATAAACTGGCACCGAGGGAAAGAAATCAGGAACTGGCAGTGATGTGTTCCTGTAGGGACTGAGGCAAATGGATCCAAGGGCTTTCTGGGGTTCCTGAAACCCTTTCAGACTTGGCCCTCCTCTGTGCCAGCTTCACCTGTCCTCTGCATTTCACCATTGCCATCAGACGACACACAGCTGTGCCTTGCTGAGACACATAATCCAGCTGTGTATGCTCTGCCCAGATTCCCACCCTACAATCTTTACAGGACTGAGATCCCATCCCGGGCATAAAACCTCAGGCTTGTATACACTCAGATTCTTTGCCAGCCCTGAGGGCCCAAACCCCTTCTGCCCTGCTCCTTGTGAAGGCTTTTCCATAGGTGGAAAGTATCCATCCTCTACTCGCTGCAGCGACCATGGTGTCTGGTGCAAGCTTGCTTTTAGCTTTTAAGTAACTTTCCTTCATTCCTCTTTGGCATCAGAAGGCTCCAGCCATTATAATGTTATTTTTTCCCTGTGAGGCATTGCTAGAAAGACAGAAGGGTGGAAAGAGACCTTTCCCCTCACAGCTGCATGGGACTGGCTGGATTCGGCTGCAGCTGCTCCAGCTGCAGGTGTTTCCTTTCTGTGTCCCCCCTTTCTTCATGTACCTCTCAGTCCATCCAGCCTCTGCTCTCACAGCTTCTGTGAGGAAAGGAGAGGGAAAACTGAAAGTTTACAAAAGAAACACTGGTCTGACTAAAAAAAACCCCACAAGGATAAAAACAAGGCTAGAACTGCTGCCACTGGTGTTGGTTATTGAACAGTCTTCTTGGGAGATTTTATGGCTGGGGGGGAAAACACCTCCACACTCTGATGCACACACTTCCACCCGCTTGATGTGTCTCAAGTCTCCCAATAGTCAGGTAGAGTTGAGATGAATCCAAATAAGCTGGTAAGTACGAAAGTACTGAGTCTGGGATCTGGGATGCAACGTAGCTTGGCTGCCGCCACGTTACTGCTTGTTAATGAGTCCTGTCCCTCTGCAAGATTCATTAACTTGGCCAAAAGACTGGGCTGTCCAAATTTTTCTGGAGACGTCTGTACAGCTTGCTGACAGACCTTGTCTGTGCTGGTCTGCCTGTCCTACTTCCCAATGAGCACTGAGCTCAGTGGTTGAGGATACATTTAGGAAATAAGAAGCCTAGGGCTAGCAAGCATTTCTGCACCTGATTTGTGGCTCTGAGTCCTTGTTTCAAGACCTGTATGCTGTATGATTTGAGATCTCTGCAAGAAGGTGTGTAGGAAACTGCCCCTCCTGCTCTTCTGTTATCCTGCCTGCATCATGAATTACACTATTTAGTAGGAGCCACAAGAAAAAATGCCTTGGAGAAACTATCCACAGAGGAACAGGCCAAGGATATGTGTATGCTTGCATATAAGATAGGTAGATACAGCTTGGAAGAACAAGGAAAATAAAGAATGCAAAGTGAAGCCATACCTGGTCTATCTGCAAAAGTACTTAAGGGGGCCTCCTTAGGGTTAATTCTTTCATGGGTCGCCAGAGAAAATTGTAGTCTGCTTGAGTTATTTCATTCACATTAATCTTTCTGCAGCAATCACCACCTTCTTATTCATAATCTTTAGATTAAGGCATGGATTAATTATTTATACAGCTCCATCCATGTATGTAGATGTTTTACAAAGCAAATAAAATGAGTCCTTGTTTGCAGCAGAGTGTATAATTTAGCACAGACAGGCAAAATGGGTGAAAAATCCAGGTGTGGATGCAGCAATGGAGAAGAAACTATGATGGGAAGGAGATGCAGAGGAAGGTATTTTTCTAGAAGAGAAGCAATGGCATTCAGTAACTGAGGGTGGCTGTTCTACTGGGAAGTAGAGCTTGGAAAGAATGACCTAGACTGGGGTGTTTGCATGTGGCTGGGGGTGGCAGAGTGTGACATAGAAGGAGCAAAGTCAGCAGTTCCACAAGGACTAAAGGAGTAAAGGCAGCAAAGGTAATAGGAGAACATGGTTGGGTTGTCCAGGATCTCTGGGGTGGCAGAGACAAGAAACAGGATGAAAAACAAACTGCCTTAGGGGGTGGGTGAAGGGGGGGTGGGTGGGTAGCAAATGAAGAGCTTAAGTCCAGTTGTTTTGCAGTGTTTTAAATTTCTAGCTGTTTTGCAGGATCTCTGCCTTTTATGAACAGAAGACCATGAGGGTCTGACCATGGGTTTACTTAAAACTCATTTCAGGTAAGTGAAGGAATAGACACAGCAGATGGGCTGCTGTCCTTGTGTCTTTGTTCACAACTTGTGCTGTTGAAGGAGTTCAAGGTTCAACTATTAGCCCTGGATTGTTGCTGAATTTCCCATGAGCTGTGCATTGGAGGATATAGCCTTTGCTCGTGGACTTTGCTTCTGCCTCTCTGCCCTTCCTGAGCTGATGCTTCCCGCTTGATCAGCCATTTGGCAGGAGGAGAGAGACATAGCACATGCCCATGCCAGTGGCTCATTTCTGCTCATCTCATCTGCATCTAAATGCAGACCAAGAGAGATGGGCAAGTCAGAATCAGATTGGCAGGACCATTTGTGGAACCAAGAAACCATCCCTTCAGACACCTTTCTTTGTGAAAGTTGGAGCAATTTTGCATTGTCTCAGGGTTAATACAAGCAGCTCCCCTGTCCTCTGTGCTGAGATGCAGTCTACAGCTTAAAACTCATCCTCCTTGGCCCCTTGTAACCTGCAGCTATTCAAAACTGCCCAAGTAGAGCCAACAGAAAATTTGCTGTCACTTATGTGTGCATCTGGAGCGTAGTGGGGACCCGGGGACACCCATCTCAGGAGGGTCTGCATGTCATCTCCCAGAGTAGCATGTTCTTGCATGGGAACAGGCTGTCTGTGGCTTTCAGGTGCCTGCTCAGAGACACACTGCAGTGTGAAAAGAAAACTACCACAGATCAGATATCTTTCCTGGGAAATGATCTTTCCTGGGAAATGATCTTTCTCTGATCACGAGATCTTATCTCGTGAAGATCTGAGATTTAAAAGAAGTTCCAGTTTGACATATCCTCGAGATATATTGCTGTTTTCCTTAGGAAAAGCACAGAAAAAGAGCTCTTCTGGATCTCATGGTTGTCACTGGACTTACTCATGTGGAGGAAAACTCATGCTCAGACTTCTGCTCTAGACTGAGCCAAACCATTTTTCCCTCTTAGCTGGATGCTTTGAATGCCAGCATGTTGCAAGGGCTCTTTCCTTTCCTTTGTCCCCATATTTCAGTTAGTGCGCCAGAGCCCATTTCTGAGCAAACTTACTAAGAACAGATAAGTTTCATGAAAACTGGTAATTTTGCTGAATCACTATTTTTCAGTAAAGTATTGCTCAGTTGAAAAATTCTCCACCAAACCTTTGGGTAAGTACATGGCAGAGGCTGCTTCTACATACCTGCACTGCCCTCTGGTCTATCCCTTTTGAGGGAGTTCTGCTACCCCTCTTTCCACAGACCTCTCACGTTTACAAAAGAACATTTATTTATTTACATCTCGCCACCTCTCTATCAACCCTTGCCCTCCATGTGCAGTTCTCATGGTACAAGTATCCTGTAAAACTTTCAATGGTTGCGTCAGGGTTGCGCTGAGATTATCCGCGAGGACTTGCATGCCCTGGCACTCCCTGCCTTACACAAGAGGGACTGTAGATCCCAGCTGTGCTGGAGATCAGTCTGACCTGTTCTCCCACGGCTTTATTCCTATGGTGCTTTCTAAGCAGTGGTGCACAGCATGGGCTCCCTGTCCAACCAAAGGGTCTACAATGGAGAGGGAATTAGGCAGAGCTTTTAGGTCAGGCTTTTTGGAAACCTTCACCAAGATAGAGCACACCAGAATGATGAAAAGGGCTCTTAATTTCAAAATCCAGAGTGGTTTGGACACAAACAGTAACAAGTGATACTTAAAAATAAAGCTTAAAACCTGTTTGGTGAGATAGAGTAAAAGTAAGAATTGGTCTTCCTCTGTGTGCTGAGTTTCTGCAGATGGGTTTCTCCTCCAGTTTGGTGACTTCTGGAGGTGCTGTGACTCACACAGCCTGCCATGTCATGACAGTGAGCCCATCCATCCATCCATCCATCTCTGGTGGATGCCTACTCGATGCTCCCAAACACGGCTTTGCAAAGTTTCAGCACCTGGTAATAGCAGTCCATGGTTCTCCTGGTCTCCTGGCTGCCTCACCCTGTTCTTTCCTCTGCTTTCCCCACAGGCTTATGCTCCCTCCATCACCTGGACTCCACACAATGTCCAAGGCAATCAGCCATGTTGCTTCTCCTGCCTAGCTATGGCTTTTTAAAAGAAGTAAAACAAATACAACAGTTGTCATCCATTACAGAAACAAAATAAAATGCCTATAGAGTTACATGACATATACATTCTTGATAATGATAGAAATACATGTTGGCAGAAATACCTAGCAATACAGACTTTGTGGTTGGATATTCTTGTGGTGACTGCTGGAAAACTCTTAGAAACCTAGGGTTGCCACCATGTGAGACATGAGGCTTAGGGTCTCTGACCCGGTTATATTTGCATCTGCATTAAAGCAGTTATTGAGACTTCTCAGTAAATTTCACAATACTTCTGAAATAATTTACCACTCAAAGCAAGTGTTCTGCCCTGAAGGCAGCTTTTTCTGTTCTTTCTTCTTTGCCTCTTCTCTAAGTACAAACCAAAACTAAACAAATGGCAATACAGACAATAATAAAATGCAAAAATCTTTGTTGATTTCCTGGAATAACCCCACAGAGCCCCTGCATTTGGCTGGAATGCCATGGGGGAAGGACAGGGCCCACTCTTCCCTAATTAATTTTTCCTCTGTAGATGTTTTCTGAAAAATGACATTATTTTACACGTGAATTCAGCCTCCTTTCCTGGGTTTCTCAGTGCCACTTCTCTCCTTGCGTGACACTGGTGCTTCTCTGTTATGCATGACAAGGCTGCTGTCCATCTGATGAATGAATCATCCAAGAAAATAAGAGATCTCCTGGCCTCAGTTAACTGCTATAAAATATTTTTCAAGGTAAAAACCAAATTGATTTTTATCTGTGTTGCCATGAATATAAAGTCAGGCCTCTCACAAGCAGGTTTGAATTCAGTAGTTTGCTAGGAAAGTTGGCTATGCATTTTAGCTTTTAATTATCTGTTTACCCTACAGTTCTTTAACCAAAGATACTTTCCATAGCAGCCTTCTATGTCACGTTACTGGTAATATACAGAGACTTAAAGTAACACATACCTAAGCACAAATCATGGGGTGTGTGGGCTTGACATTGTTTTAAATGTCATCTCTATTTACTACTGAACATATTTTCCTGCTTATTTAATAATGGCATTTTTGGACAACAACATATAAAATGTTTCCATGTCATAGTCAATAAACAGCTTTTCTAATTAAAAAGGTGAGAAAGGTTTATACTGGGGGGAGAAAGGAAATAATGGATACAAGACACAGCTGCTGATATTTGGATACTACTCTGTGAGTGTAATATAATACTAACTACTCAGACATAAATCCCTTGCACTCAGCAGTCTACTGGGCAACTGCTTGCCTCATGTTCATATTTTAATTTTGCTTGGAAGTGTGTGTACACTGGGAACCTGGTCACTCAGCAGCTGGATTATGGCACAAATGTTTCTTAAATTCTTGCAATTTATCCCCTGTTTAATTGCAATTCACATGCTTTCCTGGCGAGCACTGTCCCATCATTTCTTGACCACTCCTAGTTGTCCCTGTCTGGTTTTCCTGCATGAGAATGGGCCTGGATCCAGTCAAATGTTTAAGCATGTGCTTAACTCTGAGTAGCTGATAAAAGAGAGGGCTTGGAAAGTACTGACACAAACACTCGTCTAAGTGCCCATCAGTTATGTCTGAGAGCTCTTCCAACTGAGCTGCAAAGATGAGAGCAAGAGCAGGTGTTGGAACAGACAGAGTCTATCACAGAGGATCCTGTTGAAAGAAGCACAAGCAGGAAATAGCTCATCCTTGGGGCAGCAGCTAACCGTATTCTGTAAGTGATGAGCCATAGTGCCTACTGGAAGTGCTGGTGCCCATGTTTCTCATAGCTGGAGACAAGACCTTCTGAGCAGTCTACACCACTTTAATGAGATGCCTCCCAGCATCGTATCAACAATGAATTTCATTAACATGCTCTTCCTTTCTGTGCTGAAGCCATCCTTGGCACTGCTGCACAGAGATGTATCCCAAAAGCAGCTCGTGCAAAGTGCCACTCCTCATCTCCCTTGGGTCTGCAGCTTTCTTGTCCTGCATAACCCACTGACAGCTCCATGAGCTGCTTCTCATCTCAAAAGTTTTGTGCTCATCCCCATCTGTGTAACATCTCCGGTGTGGCACTACACCAGCTGCCTCAGTGGAAACTGGGCTGAAGAAATACAACATATTTTCTTCATGCAGTGTGTCATTAAATAATCATTAAATTTGTGATTTGGTGCATGATTTGTTTTCACTAGCTTTTAAGTGCTGGTTGTATTAATTTGTTTCTCCCGATGTTATTGATGGAGTCCATTCAACAAAACTGTGAAACGATTTTTCTCTCATTTTAGCTGCTGTCAGTACTCCCACTTTAAATAAATAGTGGTTAGATTCTGCAGAAACCTATTAAAAGAAAACAAACATCTACATCAGACCTCAGCTGCTGTGACTGGCTCAAGAGAAGCTGACTGCATTCACTCAATTGGGCAATTTAATTTGCTTTGTAAACTTTTTCATTGACAAATACGATTGTGTTTTACTGAAGACATCCAGTAAATACCACCTATGGAGTTCTTCCCTGTTTGCAGATGTTCAACAATTTTCTCTCAGTTTTATGTAGTTAAAATTAGTATTTGAACTAGTTAGACAAACATGCTTTAAAAATGAAGGAAGAGAATGCTGTACACAGGAACACTTTCTATGCTTTCTTCAGTCTTTTAATACAGAAAAGCTGGACAACCCATATGAGACTCAGAAAGAACTGTATATTAAACCTCCAGTTTTACAGATTTTCCTTCCTAACCATTTAATTTAAAAAAAAGGTTTCATTAAATTTAATATATTACAGTAATTTAATAAAGTATGACTTTAATATTATACCCATCAAAATACAAAACTTTTAATATAGAAGAACTCCTTTAATCCTGCTAAAGAAAAGCACTGGAGTAAACTCTTTGCCAGAAATAGATACTTTTAAACAACATCTCTGAAACACTACTGGAAATCTGGTTATTAACCACCCTGAGTTTTCCTAATTGCACTATGAAGGGCCTAAATATAATGAATTTTTAAAGCATTTTTTTTTTTATAATCAGTGAATTCTATATTGCTGTGATATTAGTTTGTAAGAGTATGAATACTCTTTAGCAGCCTTTACTTGTCTCCTCAACATTTTGAGGTGTTCTGTGACCTGATGCTTCTTTCTAGACCATTTTCCAGTGCTGCAATAGGCAGGGATAATGCTGGCCCTGTATATCCTGGTTTTATTCCCCTGGTATACTGCAGTGCTATGAAAAGTTGCTCATGTAGCTCTTTAGGCATCCCCTGTGTAAACATATTTTGCATCAGTAAAATACTTGAAAGGTGCTATATAAATCTAACCTTATATAATTCGTTTAGGGAAACTACATAAAATGATGTGTGTATTACTGGGACCACAGAACATTATTGCAACCAAATTCCCAAGATTTTCTTTGTTGTGACTGTTTCACTTTTGCTTTTTCCCCAGAATGATCTGCATATCTTCACCCATATTTGTGTATTACATAGATCTTTTGTATTACATTACATCTTTTGGAGCATGAATCTTGCAGGTGTTTTAAGCAGCATGCACAACTGTTTGAAGTTATAGATGTCATAAATAATGAAATTAGGATGCACAGATTTTATAACACTCAGGTTATCCGGATGTTTTTCAGATCAACATTTAATAAAAATTCTACATGTGGAGCTAGATATGTTATTTTATGAATTAGATTTGAGGTTCTTATGACAGTAGCAATGAAGAACATAGTATCTCAGCAGCATCTCCTTTTCTAGCCTTGGACGAATCATGGTAAGATAGACAAGAATGATTTTCTCATGTTCTAATTCTGGTAAAAATCATCACTACAGCAGGTTGGGTGAGTTTTCTCCTTTCTCAGGAAACACAAAGCACAAACATGAAGCCGAATTTTTTCCCCAGAATCGTTTTGCACAGCTCCCAGGAGCCAGACCTATGTAGGGTGAGGCACTGTCTGCTGAATAGCTCTGCAGTCCTTTCCTTGGAAAGGTTTGCAGTTGTGTCTTATTGGTTAAAAACAACAAAAAAACAACCCACCCACTGACCGAAAAAACACTCCACAAAAACAGCCACAAAACCCAAACAGACGGTTTTGAATTTGTTCCAAAGCCCATGCCCCTCCTAAATTTGCTGTGCCGCTTTGGGACAAAGTCACAAAATGTGCCTTCACCTCTGTCACGGCCAATGCTTTTAAGAATTATCCCTGAACCACTGGGGCACACTTGGCTTTCTGATCCCTGAGTAACCAAATAAGTCCATAGACACTAAAACAGCTACATGGAAGGTGCAATTCAGAGATAAAACAGGTTCAGAATGCACACATGCAACATCTCTGCTTTTCCAGCAAGCAGGCTACCTTCTGAGACCTTTGTTAGACTGAGAGGTCCTTCCCAGCCAGAAACTCCAGCATTGCTGATGGAGCAGGGCTTGAAGATCAAGCCCCAAAGGTCAGGCCCCAAAGATCAGGCCCCATGTGCTGTTGGGTTGAGTTTGCTCAAAGGTAAAAATGACCTGGGCGTAGTCTGATTCCCGGAGTGGGATTAGGACACATCTACAGAAGCACCTGAGCTCCACCTGTATAACTGACATCTGAATCCTGTTTTCACCAACAAACACATAGCTTTTGAGAAAGGTGGGTGGAGAGGGCAAGAAAAGCATGTTCACAAAGTTGTGAAAGCTCATTCTGCTCACAGCTTGATAGTTGCAATATCAATTATGCTCCTCAGCTTCCAAGAAACAGCTGACCACAGGATGAAACTCGTGTGGGAGGAAGAGGGAACATGCTTGGCAGCTGGCCTCAGACACAGGAATCGCTGCCACAGGAGGACAGGTTAGTAACAAACTGGCCTTTTTTGGAGCACGGTGTAAGATTTCCCAGTTTCAGTCTCAGTTCTTTCCATGACAATAACTCTCAGAGGGGGAAAAGGAAGAGAGAATAGTGAAATTTTACTCTCTGCACAACTTTCACTCAGGTACTCAGTGGCAGTGATGATGAGGATATAATTGTCTTTTATATATCTAGGAGACTTGTAGTTGTGACTTGCATTTTATCTTGTTTTATGCTAACCTGGGTATGTAGTGCTAGATACCTATACTCTCAGAGCTACAGTAACTCTGGAGGAAGGGAAGATTATTCTCCCTTTTTTGACATATTTCATATTTTAGAATGATCTAGAAATAACTGTAGTGATGAATAATACTGTAGTGTTATGGTTTCACAAAGAGGAAACATTAAACTTGTGGTACTTTGGAGAAAACATTAAGCAGAGTTTTACGGCTGTTTAAAAAATTTCATTAATATAAAGACTGATTTTTTTTTTTTTTTCTTGGGCATTTACACGCTGCTGATATAGAAAGAACAGTCATCAGTCATTTTTAGCTGCTGCTTTCATAAGTAGGAACCAATAAAACATTTTAGGTCGAACACATACATGTTATGTTTAGAACAACCACCCACTATGTACCATATGCTGTCACACTCTCTTCACAGAATGAAAATGACTGAGTTTCCCCACTTGTTTTTAAGGTGTTTCTCTTTAATACCTTCCTCACTGTACTTAATTTATTTTAAAATTTACAAATGACAGACACTGTTTTCTAAAGTAGACTGAAATGTAGGTACTTGGTGTTTTGCTGTCACAGTATTGTAATGCTTCTAGCTTTGTTATCACCTATTTAATGAGGAAAGTTTATTAAAATGGACCAAGCTCTAAAACTAATTTGAAACTATAGTACAAACAACCTCATTATAGCGTGTGAATGAGATAAAGAGTATCTGAGTGTCTGGGGCCCAACCCAGCAAAGCACTTTGCAAGTATGCAAAGAGTCTCGGAAAAAAATCTGAAGTTATTCTGCAAGGCTGCAAATATTTTGCAGTACACTCTTTGGGTATTTTGCAACATTGGGCCAAAAAATGCTCAGGATTTACAAAACTGATAGTTACTGAAATAATATGATATTCTTTCGGTCATGGTCTCATCTACAAGTTATTTTGTAATAGCTAATACTTTTCATAAAGCTAAAATGTTGAGATCTAATACAAAGAAGAACATGGGCCAGGCTGTGCGCAGCTTCATGTTTGGAGGGTTAGGGAGGGCTGAACTGCCAACAGCTAATGCCCCTTAGGCTCTCCATGGAGCAAGGAGACCTCTGCATCCATCTAGCAGGGTCATCCTGCCAACACAGAACCCAAAGAAGGGTTAATCCGTGGCTTGGCTGTGCAGCAAAGGTGTGAGGGTAAACTAAAGTTACAATTGACCCACAGTCCTGGCAAGTGTGGAAGGATGGGATTCCTGGGAGGCATGTGGTGGAGGAGGCCAGACCACACATGGCCCTGTGCTAACATGGTCATTTGGAGGGTCATAAACTTTCTTTCCTGAGTCTAAGAGGACAGTTAGCTATATACATTTTCACTGAATCACATTAATGTGCAGAATACTTTTGAGATGAGATGGACTTTTCCCTTTTCAAGATATCTTCTGCATTTCTAAGACACATTCTGCCTCTTTGAAACAGAACTGGTAAGTCTGAGGGGGCAATGGGAAGACTTCGTGGGTTATGAGGACAGTTTTTCCATTTTATTCTCTACCACACTGTCTTTTTCTACCCATTCTGTGCTCCTGCACTTTTTTCTTTGAATATTTTCAGACCCTGTGCATATACATGAGCAGAACAGTACAGACTTAGCTTGTGTCCTCAGTGAATTAAACCACAGACTAGCATACGGCTGCTTACTGCATGCTGATATGGGAACAAACTAGAGGGACAAAGTGACTTCAGCTTATGGAGAAAGCTGTCATTCTGTACATATGCAAGCAATTACTTTTTGAAACAGAGCTAGTCTAATGGAAAATGCTATTTATTGCTAAGCTGTCATAAAGGCTATTGTAATTACAGAACACGATCTAAAGTGCAGGGTCTTTACTGCCCCTGAGAAACATCTAATACACTCTAAGCAATGACACCTAGCCTCATCAGACTGTCCAGTGAGTCTACGTCATGCTCCTGTACTCATTGAATCAGTTAGATATATCAAGAGAATGATCTGAAGAGCAATAGCTGAGTAGTAAATCAGATAGTAGGGAAGAGAGTGTGTTGCCCGTTGTAAAATGAAATTTTTCCATGCCAGTGGTTTTGAGAGAGCCTTTCAATTGTGTGGTTGTATTACTGTATCAGTTTAGCACAGAGAAAAGTTCATACTGGTGCAGTGCTTTCTTTACAAGTGAGTAGATGGTGTGATGCTTGTGATCTGCCTTTCTTTAGGGTCTATAAATACAGTCCCTATTGCAGTGGCAAAGGATACAGTTTACTGTACGGCATATTTGCTTCACCGATGGTAGTACACCTGTAATAATGAAAGAGCTTTCCCACCTGTTTACCACCCTCTTTTTGCTTAGATCCCTCCTAAAATGCCACCCTTCCTGCGTTGCCTACCCGAGGGTAGTATATTTACCAAACAAACCACCTTGCTGTGGAGCTATCATGTTGGTCACACATCTTAATTAACTGTAATCATATTTTGGTAATCTTTGGCTTTCATTGCTTCATCAACTGAATTTTTATCAATGATGTCACTGATTGCCTCATGTAAAACTCAAGAGTAAACACAGAAAGACAAGGACCAAATCACTCTGATTCTTTGTTAAAGCTTGCTTCTGAGTTCACTAACAAAAATCCAAACCAACAAAACTCATCCTTCTTTTGCAAAGGAAAATTATCATAACACTGGTAAAGGAAGGAAACTGAGGGATGGATTTACCTAGATGTCATCCAACATGGCACTGCTGGATCTAGGAGTAAATACAGCTCCCCGTCCTTAGTTCAAAGCTTCTGGAACACATGGGTCCTTTACTAATAGCTGCTTGGGAACAAGTAGAGCCTCAGGATCCACTTTTTCAGTGCAACTTAAACATGTATTTCCATCTTGCAATTTATCCATTAATATGTCAAGAAGCCCCTAGCAACACATTTGCAAGAGCAGCTATGTCAAACTGTCATGATATCAATTCCTTTGCTGAATTTCCTAGATACTAAAGTGGAACACGTAAGTGATGTATGTGAATTCTAAATAAGCATTGAAGAATGACTTATTTCTAGTGTTACCATTACTCCTTACACAGGCCTACTGCTACGTGAGTGCTCTAGTTTTGATGTCAGTGTCCATCACAGACCATTTCTAGGACACGTGGCGTGCAGGAAGTGGCAGAAAGAACTTGTGGATGTTTTGAAAATCACCATTCACTTTGTGGAGTCTAAGGTGAGCACTATCCCTGTGAAATCAGTGCAGACAGCTATCAGACTGCACAATTGCTGCTTTGGGATCACTGTCCTTAGAATATTCCTATGGGAAAAGCAAAAGAGCCCTGTGTGGGGTCTTAGAGACAGTGATGGGAGTGGAACACCTCACAAATACATAAACTGCTTGCATGCATATGGAGGCTAGGAATCATACCTTTGAATGTGAGGAAAGGGGGAAAAATATAGGTTGATAAATGAAAATAAGAGAGAATGTGAAGACAAAGATTTATGGAGTATAGACTTTCCAGCACCAGGCACAATGAACATTTGTTCAAAAACAACAAATCCACAGAGTAGTCAGAAAATGTAATGCACAATATAAATGCTCAGGGATATTTGTCCAAATGATTTATGCTTATATAACATTCCCTTTTAATTAAAGTTACGGCCATTTAGCTATACCTGTATTTTTGACCTGTTAGTTTTGTAAGAGTAATGCACTCAGTCCCATTAAGGAGAAGTGAACGAGATAAGCAAACTCCTGGATGGGAGCATGGTCAGGCAGTTCTGCAAAGCCTGCATTCAGACAAACTCCTCTTTCCCCTGCCTCATGGGCTTATGCTTTATTCTCCCAAGGCTTACAGGAGGGTGGGAATATTGAGGGGAAAGAAAAGAAAAGCTGGCATTATTGCAAGAATAGTTTGGAGCTTGTCAGACAATCTATGCATATTTTCACAAATATTTTTAGTGGGGAGGGGGGAGAACAGTACATAATTTAGACCTGCAAAGAGGCATGTTTAACTTGCACTCTACTCTGGCCACTTACATGGAACTTTACTCCCCTCCACTCTCTAAACACAGATAATTGCCATGGCAACCACTGTATTTCAAGACTCTTACACATATACTCACACCTTTCTTAAAGAAACACAGATCACAACAATGTGGGATCGACCCAGTAAATCACTGGGCTGTTTTTTATTTGTTGTTAACTAACTGTCAGGATTTAGGGAAGAGCTGGAGACTTTCAACCCATATCAGTTTCAGGCCAAAACTTAAAGATGTTTAGACAGACACTTTGACATCTTTACAAAAAATTTGGATGTTGTTTGGTAACTCTGGACAAACAAATGACTGATGATGTCTCTGGGTGCAGGGTGAGAAGATTCCTGAGCTAGAAAAAGAGATTAAGGGCCTAATACTGAAAACCAATGAACCACCTTTAGGATTAGACACTAATTTATCAGAGCAAGGAGCTGTGACATTCAAGGAACTCCCTGGTAACACAGTGAACTTTCAACACTGCTCGGCTCAGAGGGTAAATGCTCTGGACGAGTATCTGCAGCTCTATTGCTACTTGCTGTTTTTAAGATTTTATTCCAGTAGTCCTACTGAAATACAGACCCTGTCTGGTAGGTGCTGTGCAAACACATGGCAGGGAAAAAAATATCTCTGCCTCCAATGCGTTTAATGATAAGACCTGCTCAGAAAAACACAAATGCCTGTCATGCCTGGGGTGCACAAAGGGCAGGGAGAAGCAGAGGTGCTGGGGTATGAGGCGGGTGCTAGCACCAGCCCTGTCTGTGCCACATAATGCCTCTCCCCAAGGGTTTCCTTGTTGACTCCGAGTACCTGACATGGGTCCAGGAAAGCAGCACCTGTGGGAAGGTACCAGGCCTTCACCGGGGGGGTGGCATCCAGTGTGCAGCTATAAACAGGGTTGTTTGATTTTTTTCCCTCAGTTGTATTTGATAGGTGAATCAGGAAGTAAAAAGGGTAAGTGGTTTGGGAGCAGAACACGCTTTATGTTTTTCTTCTTGTTAGTAATCTGTGTTTGCAGTCTGGACTTCTATCTCAGTTTCTTCTTGTGTACATTATGAAGCATTACCAGATGTTATTTTGAAGATCTGAGCTTTCAAGGAAGGAAGGTCTAAAATATTTGAAAGAAGCATTATCTTAAACAAGCTTGCTTGGGTAAAGTACAATTAAGCCCTGAATTTTGAAGTATCCCTATAAATCAAAATAGCACCCTTCTCCCTCCCTTTCAAAAAAATCCTCTGTCTGGGAGTAGGGATATTAATTTGCTTAGATGACATGTTGATTGTGGCTTGTTCCTGGGAGATTCTTCCCTTTCACTTCTGAGGTGCAGCTCATCCCCCTTTGGCCTTTGGTATTCGTAATAAATTTTAGGAGTCTGCCCTGAACCTGTCCCTGAACTGGAAGTGTTCACAGCAATTTCAGTCTGCTAAACCATGTATGTTTAGTTTCCACAGAAAGAAATATTTGCATGAAATAATAAAACGTTTTCCCTCCTTCCCTGGAGAGTTTGATTGTATGGGAATCCAGCTAACACAGAAGCATTCCCTTTTCTGCAGGCCTGGAGAACTCTGATGAACTTAAACACACCCGTAGGCATCTAAGAGCTGATCACATTAAACTGGAGACAGAATTAAGGATCCTTCTTTCAAACATTCCTTGTAATCTCCTCATTCACTGGTGATACTGTAAAACTGGGTTGTCTTGAACATACCAAAGTCTTGTACCCCATTCTCTGAAATCTAATGCTGAACATTTCCAATCACCTCATTGTCTTTCACTAAAGAGGAAAGATGAGTAATTGTTCATTAAAAACAGAAGTACAGAAAACTTCACCTTCTACACTTATAGTTCAAATTTATACTGGAGTTTAGGCCTTGGTGACTTATGATGATTTTATTATTTTTTTTATCAGGGAACTCCACAGAAGTCTACCATCTTTGCCATTATCCAAACACTGATGTCTCTGGTGTATGTTGTAGCATTCGAAGTCAGTTTTGGAAGAATCTGCAATCTTCATAGTGTAGTGAGAGTAATTTCTTGAGGTGACACACCACACCAGCAGGGAATTAATTTTGTTTCTTTTAAGGCAAACAAAAGGGGAAAGCATTTGTTATATTGTCTGGTTATTTATCCTGCTGTGATTCAGTTGGGTGGACATACCACAGAGCGATGCTGAGACAGGGAGGTCATTGTATATCTCCGCTGCTGCTGGGAGGAGAAACAGGCCACTCTGGAGTTGCTGGTGCCTGATGCGTCTGGGCTGGAGCTTTCTGTAGCAGATTTTAGTTAAGCAGATCTTTCCACTGGGTGGCTGGTTGTTGTGCATCTTTTCAGATCAGTTCTGAATTTGGCTTCCAAGAATAAAAGATGGTGCTAGATTTCGCTTGTCAGAATACCTGTCTGGAGGTTGCTTCTCTCCAGCAAATGGTACTAAATGGTGCAGCTCCCATGCACTGCCCTCCTGCTCTTCCCCTTCCAGAGGGACAACCCTGGGGCTCTCCCTCCTCTATCACACCACCACTCTCCCATAGACTTACAGGAATCTAACTTGTTTTTGGCAGAATTTGGCCAGTGGCTTCAGGAGTTTTTAGGGGAGCTTGACACTGCAATCACATATGCTTGATTTTCTTAACACCCCCTTCCCTTAACAGATACCTTGCACTTTGTAACTGCTGAGGTCAAGCAATAGCTCCACTATCCACCAGTTGTAACTGGTTGGAAGACTTTTTACAGCCATTATGGCAATTAAAGGGAGGCATGATGGAACATGGGCACCCTCTGACAGAATATTGAACCTAAACCAGCCAATGTAATATCTGTTTTCTGGGAATTCTCTACCCCACTAGGGTCTTCACACAGGCTCTGCTGTACACCTAGAAAAAACTTTTATTCTTGGCTTTATGTCTCAGCTTGCAGAAACAAGGAAGAGGTACAGGAGATAGAAGATTCAATTCCAGTCCTTTGGCCAAAGAATGAACATTTTGTGGTTAGAACTGAGGAAGGGTGTGATCAGAAGCAAATCTTCTTGTGCTCTCTTTTATTGTTTCTGAAAATCATGGGATGTTGAAAGGATACGTGAATCTGATGATTCTTAATGTCACATGTTAGATGTCATATTTAAGAAAGAAGCAAAATGTAAATAGCTGTATAGATGCATAGTGTAGAGGTTTAAATGTCTTATTTTTATTTTTGAAACAGTGATGGTACATGTGCTTTGTAGTCAAGAATAAAACTCAGCTGCTGAACTTTTTATGATTTAATGCTAGACTAGGTCACAGGATTGAAAAATAATGCAGAAACACACAGTATTTGAGAAACATATGTGCAGAAACATAGAGTATTTGAGAAACATATGTGCTGATACACAATTCACAATAATGGGATAGCCTTATACCAAGTAGGACAGTTTTATTTGAAGTTCTGTCATTTACTCTGCAGGGTGTTTTCAAAGATTGATATTGCTTATTTGTGGAAAAAAAAATATTGTTTATTGACATGGACAGCATGTCTGTTTAGAGTACTTGAGCAGTATTTTTCACACCATTTTCATCCTGACACTTAACTAGACCCAGAATCTTTTCCAATTTATGACTAGAGGAGAGACAAAGAAAGTTAGTGGCAAAAGAAAGATGACTTTAGCAAACTGACAAACACTGTGGTTTGCCAGCCACTGACAAATATGAACAGGCTAGTCTAGGACAATTTTGTTTACATAGTGTTTTACTTTAGGAAGGGGTACGCTATAAATATACTGCAAGTACTGTGAAGTCATAAAGTTGTCTATACTATCGAATGACTATCTCTAAATAACCAGTAAAGCACACATTTGATTAAACAGTAAGTGGATAACTAGCAAGGTTGAAATGTAGTACCATGGGACTGAACAGTCATACAATCTTGTTTCTTTCTCTGCTAGTTCAGCACTAGTATTTGTTTTAAAACCTGTTAGATTTTTTTGCACCATGGTTGTAAACTCTCATAGCAGTGACAGTACACCTTTCTGTTTTCAAGCTTTACTAAATTCAATTTATATCTTTTTGTTCCTGGTGAAATTCCCCATGGGTCAGATAGCACTCATTACCTCTCTTCCTGACCCAGACCCCCTTATTAATTTTCACACATCTGAGGTGTTCCGCAATGACCACCCTTATACTCAAATACGAGAAAGAGAAGAGAGAAACATCCAGAAGCCATTGCGTTAGACTTTCAATAGACAGTGTTATAGGCTAAGATTAATGTCTGTCTGGGTTTCTTTTCACTGTATATAAAGGAGCCTTGGATGTCTTGTTCATACCAAAATACTTAATAATTTTAGATGCCCAACCTAGGGTAGAGGAATCTTTCAGTATACAAAAATCCAAACATAATCTCTCAGAGTTTTAGTAATAGAACTGATAGGTTCCTAAATTTATTAGAAATGGCCCTTGGCACATTTTAGTTGCATTATGTTGGCAACAGATACTGTGGATAGTTAGCACATTCAGGCTGTTCTCACCTTTCAAACTGACGTGCTCCTAGTTTATTGCATAAATCTGTCATATAAATCCTTAGGTACAGAGCATGCCATTTGATACCGTTAAAAGTTATCCCATTTCAATTGCTTCACTCCTTAAGGTCACCTAGTTCTTCCTGTTTACTGAGATTCCCCTCCCTAATAAGAATGCTTTCCAAATTTCTGTTATCAGAAAATTTCATTAGCAAGCCAACATTTTTGTGGCAAGGTGCTTCCCCAGTTGTTGGTTACCTTTAGTTAGTTCCTTGTGCACCTTACAATTCTTGTAATAATCCCCATTTATTCCAGATTAATTTTACAAACAAAGATTATACTTCCAACATTTTTTTTTCATTTAATCTCTCAGAGCAAAAGTTCTTTTGAATCTGGTATGGCACTTTTAGCAACCTTTTATCCCATCTTCTATTTATCTCTATGTCTTTAATTATTCCCTTCATACATTTTGTTTTCAAGTTGTGTATGGTTCAAAATGTCTAGGTCATTCCTTTTTCCTCCACTTTGAAGACTATACTATCTACTTTCTTGGGCTTTTTGGTATGAGGGGTTTACCAGAATGCCACGCTATGTGTGCATTTTTATGTTCCAATTTTCATATCATAGTGAAAATGTTAGCAGATTGTCAGTTTCTCCACCAGCTCACTCCTAACTGAATAACAAGGGGTGTTTTCAGTGCTAGCAACTGTCCTCTTTGTGGAGGTAACCACTTTGATGTCCACATGCATCTCCCCATTTCATCATTGAGCAGATCTGCACTGTCAGCTGCACTGAGAAGAAGGTAAGATACTCATGCAGTTCTGGAAATACACAGTTTATCTTGACTCTGTCTTTTCAATGCAGAAACAACGAATTCCTTCTGGTAGTGCAGAAATACATTTCTTTTGGCTGTTTGCTTTCATTCCCTTTGCAAGGTCAAACTCAACTTGCAAACTTGACAATCCTGTGGGTCTTTTTTTCTTTTACCTGTGGGATGCAAATTGTTTTCTTTTACCTGTGGAATGTCCTGCGTGACATCCTTGTCTCTAAACTGGAGAGACAGAAATTTGACAGATGGACCACTCATTGAGTAAGAAATTGACTAGCAGTCAAAGAGTTGCAGTCAATGGCTCAATGTCCAAGTGGAGACTAGTGACATGTGGTGGTCCTCACGGATTGGTATTGGGACCGGTGCTGTTTCACATCTTTGTCTGTGACATGGGCAATGGGATTGAGTGTGCTGTCAGGAAGTTTGCTGATGATGCCAAGCTGTGTGGTGCAGTCACATGCTGGATGGAGGGAAGGGCTCTCATCCAGAGGGACCTGGCAGGCTTGAAGGGTGGGCCTGTACAAACCTCATGAAGTTCAACAATACCAAGTGCAAGGCCCTGCATATGAGTAAGTGTAATAATAAGCAGTAATACAGGCTGGGGAGGGATTGAATTGAAAGCAGCCATGAGGGGAAAGACTTGGGGGTATCGTTTGACAAGAGGCCAACTATATCCTGGGCTGCATCAAAAAGAGCATGATCAGCTGGTCAAGGTAGGTGATTCTGCCCCTCTACTCCACTCTCATAAGATCCCACCTGGAGTACTGTGTTTTGAACATACGAAGGACATGGATGTGTTGAAACAAGTTTAAGGTAGGGCCATGAAGATGATCAGAAGGCTGGAACACATCTCCTACGAAGACAGGCTGCAAGAATCAAGGTTGTTCAGCCTGGAGAAGAGAAGACTCAGAGGAAAGCTTGAGAAATGGTCTGGTATCTAAAGGGGGTGCTACAAGAAATCTGGAGAGGAGATTTTACAAGGACATATAGTGATAGGACAAAGGGGAATGGCTTTAAGCTGACAGAGGGTAGATTTTGATTAGAAATTAGGAAAAATTCTTCACTATGAGGGTGGTGAGGTGCTAACACAGGTTGCCCAGAGAAGCTGTGGCTGCTCCATCCCTGGAAGTGTTCCAGGCCAGGTTGGATGGGACTTTGTGAATTATGGTCTAGTGGAAGGTGTCCCTGCCCATGGCACAGGTGTTGGAACTAGATGATCTTTAAGGTCACTTCCAACTCAAACTGTTCTATATGATCTGATTTTATGACTTTTATTTTTTTTTTTGTTAACTCCGTTACTTCCTTGTCCTGGTGTGCAAGAACATGTCATTTTATGCTTATCTTTCTCATTTACAGCCTTGGCTTATGGGATCTTAGGTCTGAAAGCTTTCAGAAAATATTTAGCTGTCTATGAAGCCTCTTTTCATCTCTTCTGTGTTTTCAGCCAAAATAAAGCAGTTACAGGGATTGCAGTCATTAGCAGCTTAACCCAGCCCCAACAGCTCACATAGGGCCAGCCATGAGCAACCTCTGTAGTAGTGAAACATCCTGTGCATGGCTGTGTCTTCCACCTACTACCCATCTGAAATGACTCCTGTGACTAGGAAAGTCTTGTGTGTGGGTGGAAAGCTATGTTCTGCTAAACAGAGATGTCATTAATTAGCACCCTGGGTCCCTTCCTGCAACACTGCCCAAGGCCCAGGACTCAGGACTAATTGAGAAGAGATTACAACTATTTTTATGCTGAACTTTGGAAAGGACTTCCAGGTTTTGAGTACCTGGTTCTTGTTCATTACTTTTGTTTTTATGTAGTTTCTTTGGATGTTTTATCGCACAAAGGTAAGAGGTAGGAGGAGAATGTATCAGGCTGGAATGTGGTAGTCACATATAAGCTTGGCTGTAACCACGAGTCATATCCATCTTCAGTGTCACAACTTCAGGGCCAGGCCCCATCACTTTCAATCCTTTCCCTAGCCTTTTTGGGCTCTGCTGGATGCAGCAGGATTAACCTGTCTAGCTGTGTTAGGATCTTTACTCCAATCACAATCTTAACTCTGGTCTCGCAGCCATCAGATGACTAGCTTTCAGGTGACAGGAGTTCTGGTCCCTGCTCTACCCTAATGTCCTCTGTATTTCTTATTTTTCTGATTTCTAAGGAAGGTTACCAAAATCTCTTTAATGCACATTGACACTAAAGTGGTTTTAATTTCATTAAGTTATGCATTCAGAAGTCTTGGTGTTTTCACTTTGGAACTAAGCTCTGAAGCTTCAGGTGTGCTGTAGTAGTGCATAAGCAGTGCTATAGTGTCTTAGAGCTGAGAGTACCACATCACAGGGAAGGATGGCCATCCTACCCAAAAGGCAAGAGTTCAGCTCTTCACTGCCCCCTTGCTCTTTGCCATCTTTTACCTTGAGTGTCTCTGCCTCCTACCAGACCCTTCCAGTTAAATCTCTAAATCAGCCCTCAAACCTGGCCCATGGGAAGCAGAGCTGAGAGCAGGAAGAGGAAGGAGAGGAGGTTGGGATAAATTACCTTCTTTCAGACATCTTACTCTTTATTCTGTCTCCACATCAAGTGCATCATGACAGAAAATGAACCTGTTGGATCAAATTCAATCCCAGTGAAGCTTTTTTCCCCCTCAATATTTCTATCTCATTTTTAGTGTTTTTAAGCAGCTATGACATGGTGTGTCTCATAGCATAGTAATTTCAAGCTGTATTGATATATGTATTATAATCTAGAGTCCATAATGCAATTTCTCATTATAATATAAATTCCATGATATTGTTTCTCTAAACAATTACACAAAGAGAGTTCAAAGGAGTAGCTCCTGTCTGTTGTAAAAGCGTTTGGAAAAGTTTATTTTTATTACTTCTGATTTTCTGGTTTATGGTATTTACTTGTGTTTGATGTTGCAAATTCTGAACAAGACTGTCATCTCCTGGGTCAGTCTCGAGCGACCGATGACACAACAGCACATCATGCGTCTAGGCGGGATTCTGACTTAGAGTCGTGCAGTCATAAGCCCACAGATGATAGCCTCGTGCCAGTGGCTCCTCAGCCAAACGCATGCACCAGAGGTCTGGACCCGCGGTTCCTCTCGTACTGAGCAGGATTACTATTGCAACAACACAGCATCAGTAGGGTAAAACTAACCTGTCTCATGGTGGCAGATTGAGCTCATCTAGCTTGTAAGGTCTTCCATCTAAGAGAAGGACACTATTACAAAACCTTCGACCTGAGGACTTTTCTGTCCCCGTCCTAGCTATCTAGGCCGTGGCAGTTAAACCTCAGGTGTAAAGGATGGGGCCAGCTCTGCACATGCTGCCCTCACCTAACAAACCCACTGCACAGGCTGGCAGGGCTCACTGTCACTTGTCTGTATGGACAGGTGAGGGTTGAAATGGCAGGTGACAAGGTGCATGGGAAACTGCAGATCCAGCCTTGCATGCAGGTGGACCAGGGCATGGGTCGCTCGAGATTGCCCAGGGAGATGACAGTCCTGGTCGGATACTTCCTGATTGCCTAAGCAGCCGTTTTCCAACCAGATTTGCCTGTCCCACATGCCCTTGGTCATCATGCTTGTAGTAAGCGCGGGTAAAGCCCTTCCCAAATTTTCGCTCGCGAAGCCAAGCCATCAATCAATGAATGTTACAAATCCAGATAGTTTTCAATAGATATTGGTGTAGTCACTACGATTATGACATTAGTGTAGAAAGAGGAAATTAGAATTGTGTAGAGGAATAAAATAGTTTAGCTTGTACTTTGTTTGTGTGCTGTGCTTCAATTAACACACATTAAACTCAAATACTTAGGAAGCAGTTGGAAGAAATGTTTCTTTGTGAAAAATCTGTGTTTTATCTGTGGTCTCCTAGTCATTCCTCTGGGCCTACAAGGTTTTCCACAAAAAACCCCAGGTAAAATAAATGTCAAATGCTAGATAGGTTTATTACCTTGGGTAATAAGCAAGCAAGAAAAATATTTCAGGATAGCTAAATAAAATAAAACTCTACCAGGACTTGTTCACACATATTTGTGATGCTGTGAACTGACTTCGCTGAAGGATGGAGCAAACAGGGGATCTCAGTTGTGCAAGGCATTTCTTATTTTCACAGATATATTCAATAACAGGAAAATGAACACAGAAGAACACAGAGTAGGTAAACTACTTTCTGCACAAAAGGTTGGGTTGGTTGTTTTAAAATTTTTTTACTACAGTAGTTTTTCAATATAAAAGGCTTTTTCCAAGGTGTAATTTCTTTAAAGTAATGAACATGTATTGAAATTTATCCTTCATTTTCTGACCAATGTCCCATTATGGTTACCAGATCTAAATATAGCTCTTGCCTTCAGTCAAGGAACATAGTAATTTTACAGGGTTTTGTATATTTTCATTCTACTTTTCCAATTTGTTTCACTCTTTTCAGGCTTCTGACACCCACATTGTCAGCCATGAAGCTTTGCACACATTTTTCTGTGAAAATCCAGGCTTACAGTTCATGTTCACTAGATTACACAGATGTAATATTTTTTTTTCTGGGAGTTATAAATTCACCATTTTTGGGTTTGGCAGCTTAATTAATATGTGTATTTTTATTATTTTATATATGGAATTATTTTTACTTTTATCCAGTACATGACACACAATTAGGATTTTCATGAGGCAAGATTTATATGGCTATGTAGCATCACGTTATTGAGTGTTTGGAAATCTTAGCAGTAAAGTGAATCTTCTGAAAACTCAGCTGATAAGACTTCAAAAAGTTGGAAAGATTTTCAACCCTGTTAAAAAAATTCCAGAAATTTAGTAAATCAGGGGTACAAGGTAAGTTGTTTAAAGTGAGATCTGTCTGCCTCTGTTATCATTACTGTTTCCTGAGAGACAGTTTATGGAAGGTGGTTTTATGATACATTCCTGAAACACCTCCAGATTTCAAATATGCAATATAAACCACCTAATGAAAACTGCATAACTTACCCTTGATTTATAAATAGTACCACACCTACTTTGGCTGTACGAAATTTTTAAATCCTAATGTAGTCAGTTGGTAATAAAAACAAAGCTTAACACAGAAAGATTTGCTAAAGAACCAGATCATCAAGGGACAGGAAACCACCTTCTAGATTAAAGCTTGTTGCCTACTCCTAAGGTAATGGATGGAAGAACTTAGCACGTTAGCAAGAATGGTTGGAGAAAACCCAAGAAAAATGTTTCTTACCAAGGCATGTTGTGAACAGTTCTCTTAAGAGATTGCGCTTAAAAGGAAAGGTATTTCCAGTGTTCAACAATAAAAGTATCAATGCTTTATTAGTATCACTTTAAATAGTTTCAATAAAGAATGGGCTGCTTTTATTCAGGTAATCACAAGTATTTCTGTGCATACAACCTGAATTGTGGAACCCTGAGAATACCTTCCACAACACAGGAGATTTTCAATTGTTGTTCTGCAAATACTCTTTGTATGAGAGTCACAGGAGATACCACATAAGCCTTTCCAGGACAAGCCACTTCAGCATGTAGTTTCTGGCTACCTCCTCAAAATGGCAATCTAACTGCACTTGGGCCATGGAGAAAAAAAGAGACTGATTTCTCCAAGATGTGCTTGTTGCATTTACTGGACCTATTTTATTTTATTTTATTTTATTTTATTTTATATATTTTATTTATTTTATTTTATTTTATTTTATTTTATTTTATTTTATTTCATTTTATTTTATTTTATTTTATTTTCCTGGTTCTGCTTACTTGAACTCCATTGCTTCCATATTTGAACTGTTGATATTTTCCATTTCAGATATGACATGCTCGTCCTTGTGTGGATGTACTGGCATAAAGATGCCTTGAACATCTTTTTATGAATCCAAGTTCCCAAGATGCTCAGCAAGTTAGAGGCAGTTATGCTGACACAGCCTCAAAGGGTGCAGGCTTGACATGCAGTTTCTTCTTTCTTCTTCCATCTGTCAAAAATCCAAGTCTGTAATGCAAATGTATACTTACAAAAGACACTGTATTTTATTTCCTTATTTTCCACCAGTACTTTCATAGAGATCTTACTTGAATCAGAGCAGTAAACACAGACCAGTGGTTTTGAAGTAGCTGAAAGGACAAATTTTCATCTTTCACAGGCTATCTGATCTGCTTTCAGTGCATAAATATTGTTGAACATCTGGCCCTAACATACACTATGCCAGTAAGCTTGCCTTCATTTCTGGCATTAGCCTTCTCCTCCTTTGAAATAGTGGATTTGTTTCTCTTATTTTGTTCAATTCTGTTGAATGTATGGACTTAATTTTCCTGTAAAAATATAAATGAAAAGAGAAGTGAGCGAAAATAGATGCAAGTTCACAGTCAGGCCTCTGAGTGTCCCACTGGGGATTCTTTCACTGCACCCAGAGTATTCCAGAATTAGGCTAAAACCCCAGGGTCCTCTGTAAGTATTTACTTACATTTTCCTCTTTTCTTCGTCACTGCAGTACTCCTGGGAACAGACTGAAAGGGACCCAAAAATGTGATAAAAATGAAGCAAGTTCACCCTGCCTTGGCAGTTCAAGTACTGCTGGCGGGGATTGATCTCACCTAAGTGTAGCTGGATGTCTGAGCTAAACCAGTCCTCTTGTATCTGCCTAGAGTCAATGGAAAAAGATAGGCACTGCCAGTTCTTCACATGTAATTTAGGCTGTGGCTCCCTGAGAGGTAGTGAAAGTTTTAATGGCTTATTGTTGCTGAGAGGGTAAGGTCCCTCCTTCCTCCACCCCCCTCTAATCACTCCTGGTCATCTTGCTGTTTACTTTGTGCTGGCTCATCACACCCTTCTGTGAACTGATTCAACCAACTACCCTGGTGTAAAATGATTCCAGTAAAACAAGGAAGGGAGAAGAGTGCAAGAGGAAGAGCAGAACGCCCTCTTTTTAGTGGAAATGAGATGTTACTCTGGGTCAGCTGCATATGAAATTGTTGCCTGGTGATTCTGCTGGGCTCAGAAATGGGATCATTTCTGGAAGGAGAGTGTTTCAGAGACAAGGACTGTCTCAAGTCTAACTTTTGAGTGCTCAGCTTTGATCAAAAAAATTATTCAAGGGATTTCATGGAATTTTATTCCATTGTAACTCAGATATTTCTTTCCCAGTTTGCGAAGAGACAATCTCTCTCTGCTCATTCTGACAATCAGATCTGTAAACCCAACAAGGGAAATGAAAACTGAACCAGTCCTGTTGTCTCGAACCTCCTCAGACCCAGGACAAATGTTGCCCAGGCAAAACTCTCAGATACTAGGGTTATGTCACCCATTGTCTCCAGTTTGTATTTCTATCTCTAGGCTCGGTGTGGGAGCTAGTGCTTTGCTTTGTAATGCTGTTAATGATGTATAGCTATCTTACCAGTATGACCTCTGCAGTGATTACAGGAATAAAACATAGAAAAAACCTCCCATTATCACTAATGGAAGAAGAGATGTCTCTGAAAACATGCATGGGGAAGATAAACAGTGAAAAGGTGCTGATTTTACAGTCATTTCTTGGAGCAGAATTGTGCTTTAATGCATAGCACAATGTTTAAAATAGAGAATTCATGGGATTTCAAAGGACAATTTTCTAACATGCGGAGGGAGCACAGATACCAACAAAAAAGCCTTGGCTGCCTACAAAATATTTTCTGCATTTTGTATCAATGGTGGGAGATCAAGGATATAACTTTTTCTGGCTTATGAATTATGCACGTACACAGTAACAGGTTTTCCAATCTTGATTCTGTCAGCCTCAGATAGATAGCTGAAAATAATCATTTTAATTCCCTTGTCTTTGCTATTCCTTTTGTTACACTTGGAGATCTGGAAGTGTGATACAACTTTTTGGCAGTGGGGCAGCTAATAAATTGTTTAGACATGCCTATTCAGCCACCAGTGAAAAAAAGTGGATGCAGGAAAAGAACACAAAAGAACTTTTAGGTAAGATATTCCCATCAGGCTGCTGTAATGCAATAGTAATGAAGTAGGGGGTAAAATTTTGTGGAGTTCATTGCATGTGTTAGCTGAATGGTGCAGTTTTCAGTGGAAGAAAAATATATTGAACTTCACAGCTCTTTTAAGAAGCCCATTCTGTGATTGTTGATATCATCAAGGATTTTCTATCAACCTGCCCATGGCTGGAACCAGATGATCTTTAAGGTCCCTTCCAACTCAAACCATTCTATGATTCTATGATTTATCAGAAGAGTCTAGTATAGTTCACGAGTTGTACAGTGGGCAAGGAGGGGTAATGCACAAAAGCGATGTAGTGGAGAAGTGAGCTGGTGCTTCGTGTCTGCACTCCTCAAGTTTTGTAGTGGTACAGCAGCACTGTTTTCCATTTGTTTTCTACACAAGTAGGTTGTTTTACCTGTTTTCAGTCCCTAGATGACCTCCAAATCTTTAAAAAATGGGATGACATGTTTATACTGAAGTTCACTGGTTTTGATCTAATATAAGGGTATGATAATCATAGGTGCACTCATCTAAGGAGTTGGCGTGGGTCTGACTCTGGCTGGAGCCCAAGTTCATCTCCTGTCTGTGCTATGCAGGTGTACATCTATGCTCAAGCACAAATTTTAGGGCAGAGCAGGGGCCTGCTGCTCCTTGGCAAAGAGCCAAGAGGGTCTGCTGTGTATAGCCCTGTACTTTCTACTGAGTGTGGGACCGTATAACAGGCTGCCCTTAAAACCCATGAGTTAAGAGAAATGAACCATCCTATAAGTTTGTATCTGAGAAAGAGAAAAATAACCTCCTAAATTGCTAAATAGTAATTACCATCCAAACCAGAACACAATGTGGAGCACAAATTCAGAGCATGTGCCCCAAGGTGCTGAAGTCTATGCTATGGGGAAGGAAAAGGTATGGTCTTCCTGGCAGAGTCCAATATTCTCTGATCAGCTTCTTTCAGATAATCCCTAAATGAAGGGTGTAATGTTTAATATCAAATTAGTTATCTGAAGATAGTGGGTGTTACACAGGATTTGTGATTTAGCAAACTGATGAAAGATACACTGAAAACACAATACTAACGCAAGTCACAGTTAGCAAAATATGGCAATTGCAGTACACAGTTCAGTCACAATACTGGTGTGCTTCCCATTACTGGTCTCAATAATATGTGCTCTATATTAGGTGTGTCAGGGGAAGTTTATGCTGGACATCAGGAAAAGTTCTTCACTGGAAAAAGTTCTTCACTGGGACAGTGGTCAGTCCCTGGAACAGGGTCTCCAGGAAAGTAAGTGGTCACAGCATCAAGCCTGTCAGAGTTCAAGAAGCATCTGGATGATGCTTTTAGTCATATGATTTAATTTTAGGTAGTCCTGCAAGGAGCAGGCAGGTGGACTTGGTGATTCCTAACCCTAATCCTTCCAACTAGAGGTATTCTGTGATTCTATGACTCACTGTCACAATTCTGTGCATCCCCTGTTGCTGGGAAGGAATGAGCGTGTTGAAGCTAGCTCAAGACCATTGCTACCTTTTAAATTCCTTTTTGGGTGTTTAGTTTTGTATTCTGCATTAGGCTCACTCCTCCCATACAGGTCTGGATAACTCAGAGAGACATTTACACCACTGGTTGATCCACTCAATTGTTGATAGCTATTTATCTAAAACAAAGGTCCCCTCAGGTCCTTTTGTGTTAAGATAAAGTCCCCTTTGCTAGCTCCTGGGGATGGCTCCTGACTCACATCCAATCTTAGATTTTGGGCATTTTGGGGGATAGCTAGGTGGCATGGGTTGAATTTATACCAGAAACTGTGCTAACAATTTAGCAGATTGAATAATTGAATTTTGGTGCCCCAGGACATGCCTTTGACCTGTTTCAGTTTCTAGTGTAACTTGGTCTGAACTTGGGGTATTTCTGATTTCCAGCTGTACCTTGATCCCTTGCTGTGGGAAGACCTACATGTGCAGAGCCTCACTGCCTCTTTCCATTTTCCTTGTATCTTATATTTTCATGGACAGGAACATAAGCAAGTGCCTTGGAGACAAAGGGCTCTTTGCTCCAGCAGGTCCCTGGTCAAGATGACCAGGAGATGCCCTGTCACAGGGCACAACCTCAGTGTCAGCTGCATGGCACTGCTGACTCTGTAAATTTGGCATTTACAGAGGTTTGAATGAACACAAGAAAATGGGAATGAAATTATAATATCTCTAATTTTCTTTGAGGCACAGGTGGATGCATTTTACACTTAGATCTATCAAAATAAAAAAGACACTACACTAAAGATCTTGGAGGATGGCATCATGTGAACCATGTTAATTTCACTACAGACAGCATAGTTGCTCTCTGTTACAGTCTATTGTATACAATTAATGCAATAAGAATGCTAACTAGTAAGTGAAGGATTTTTGTTTGAAAGCATGCTCTGTCATCTCTTTGCAAACTGAATAAAATTATGGCAGTTGGGCTAATTGAAGCTACTTTGCAGCATTATATATTCTCGCCTGATCCTCTTCTGTTAACAGTGAAAGTACATTATAGTAACATTTCCTTTTCCCATTACGATCACATAAAGACAATACACTAGAAAAAACACTAATGGAGCCACTTTAACACCGTCTCTGTAATGCAAAAATATGGTGCCTGCTTGTTCACACTCACTTGTAATGTGCATAGGCAAAAGAACAGCTCATATTTTAGGCTTATGAATCAAAAAAAATAGAGGTACTGCACATGAGGACATGCCCAGTATTTTTTTATAGTCTGGAAGGGGGTCTCTATGCCTCTATATATTAAACTGTGCACCTGCCTTCAATAAGCCGACATCAGGATACGCAAGTGAACTGTATGCCAAATTTGCCTTGTAAAGCAAGTGTAAAAAAAGCAGACTTTCACTCTGAAAAAAAAAAAAAAAAAGGAGTAAGTATTATTAAAGGAAAAGCAGAGTTGAGCACTTTTAGTTGAGATTTGGGAGAAGAAAGTGCTTGAGTGAGGCCAGTGGAACAATGGAATTAAAAGCCCAATAACTGACCAGAATTGTAACAGACTTTTTTCATTTCTCTTTCTGGAAAATTACAGAAAATGTTTTGAGGCACCTTGGCTTGTCATGGGTTTTTGTGTAGATCCTTCCAGTTTTTCACACATCTTCTCTGATGGAGTGACTGATCATGTTTGCTTAGTGCATACTTGAGAGGAGGACTGCACCCGTCTTGAGCCTACTTCGTGGGGCTACCTTTAGGCTGCTCTGCCTTGTCCATTGGTAGGGAGCAGAGATGCAGGCAGTCTGAGGATGGCCAACAAGGATGCTACTCCAGGAGAGACCACAGCCCTAATTGTCTTTCTCTGCACACCCATTACTGTCATTTTTACCATCACTGCAAATGAGACAACAATTTGGTCTTACATGATCATGTAGAAGGGATTTTCAGATAAATGAGGTAATAACACTGAATTTTGGCTGAGGCAAAACACTAGAGGCTGTCTAGCAGACATTTTGTTCCCTGCTTGGCTATTCTGTCCTTTGTAGAGGTGCACATGGCAAATGTTAGCCAAACATGGCTCACAGCAAAGATCATAATCCTACTGCAAAGAGCAGCAAGGACTGTGTGCAGGAGCTTAAAAGAGCATGACATGGTTCTGCTGTGAGTTATGCATGGGAGGTGGAAGAAAACATCACCAAGTAGTTGCAAGTTGTGGGGGTTATATGTTCATTTGTGTTTTTCATGCTGCAGTGTTTGCTTGTAGGCTTGATACTTCCATAAGAGCTTTTGAGTGAAGAGGGAACAAAAGGGAGGAGGAAAAAAGAGGGCTTTAAGGGAGTCAGGGCTCAGAGAGTGTGTGTGTGGTTCATGTGGCCAAATGTTGATGTCTACATCTGACCCTTGATTTTCTTTCTGGACAAGAAAGGAACACGTGTGGCCAGTTTTAGATGTCTTACATATAAGAGGAATAGGTTTCTGGCAGTGCCTGTGCTTCCCCCAGGCCTGTGATGGGTGGGACTGGCTGTGAGGGAGAGACCAGCACCCTGACAGGAGATGAATACAGCTATGTCTGGCCTATTACCTTTCTGACAGAATATGTGATGGTTTTTCACATTTCAGAACTGCTGTGGGATGCAGACAAAAAGAAGTATGGGGATCCTTGGGTCAGATCTGGGTTCATGGCAAACTGGTGGGCAAAAGCAGAGTTCTGCTGCCTCAGAGCTGAGCTTGGTTACTCAAAACAACCTCAGGTAAAAAGAACAGTGCCATACATTGAAACTTGCTCTGTGTGATCCCTTAATCTGCTCTCAGGATTAGAGGGTTGTTATTAAATTTGATTGCAAGTAAAATAATCCAGTATCCATTATGCTAAAGCATTTACTTGAATACAACAAACTTTGAAATTTGGTGACTACAGACCCCAGAGAATAGTTCCTGTGGTCCCAAGACTAGATGCTGCTTGTAACTATAAATCCAAGGAATATTCATGGGGACTCTGATTTAGTGAATTTATAGAGCCACCTTCTCTGCTTGCTACTCCCTCCTCTTTGGTATAAGTGGGAGGAAGGGATGTGCTGAGAACAGGATAATCAGCGTGCAAGCTTAGAAGAGCTGCTCTCCACACTGCCTGACCCTCCACTTGCACAAGCTCCAGTAGGATAAGGTGAATTGTGGAAAGCAGAGGAGCCCTTCATACTCTTAAATTCTTCTGAGACTAGTTTGTCAGCAGAATCAGGTGGTCCATGTCTTTGAGATTCACTGGAGAATGTGGGCTGCTGAAGTCAGTGGTGTCTTCTTGGATTGCATTAGAAGTGTTTCTTCAGCCTCTTTTGATTTTTGTTTTCAGACATCTGATCCAATTTTTGTCTCCTGCTGGCTCCACAGAAGATTTAAAGACTACTTTTTAAGGCTTCTATCTGTCTTTGGACATGTATCTGACCATAATGTACGGAAAAGGAACTGTGGCTTCCAGGACTCGGGACCCTTAAAATGAGGTCCTGTTGCAAGAGCATCCATAGCACCTTTTGATACAGATTCTGCTCATTTGGGAGTCTGCAAAATGATTATAAAAGAAGAAAAGAAGAAGGAAACTGATCTTGAAATTTTCATTATAAGAAAAAGCCTATCAACACTTGGATGGTTTAAACCTTTGTTGTAGCTCAGTTTGTGGTGCATTTTTTGGATGGTTTAAACATGTCCTTATGTTTAGAGACCCCAGTTTCTTCTGGGGCAGTTTTGGATTAATGGGTGCCTGGCAGTCCTGTAGAAGTAGGAGGGTGAGCTCCCATGGGAAGAGGAGTGCTAAGGATGTGCAAGGGTGGGGCAGGGGGGCGTCTGGCTAGGGACTATCAGCACAAGTGGTGAGAGTGCTATGGCTCAAAATCTGAAGAGCTGCCCTTCAGGTGCATTTGGTAAGTCGTGGCTTACAGTCTGTATGCACAAACATCGTGTACTCTAGTCCTGACTCCAGCTCTGATTTTTGCTACGGCTTTGGGTAAGTAAACTGTGTGGGTCAAGGGAGGAGTGGATTTAAAAGTACTGTCTTTGCTCCAGTTGAATTTAGTAGTCAACCTTTGAAGCTTGCTGAGACTTACGGCTTCTGCCTCAGTTTGTCTGTAGAAAAGAGTTAGATTTATGAATCAAAGTGACTCCTGTGAGAAGTGCTGTGTAAAAGATGAACACTATTAGAGCAAGTTTCCCATCTCTGCTGAAGCTCACATGCTTTGCTTTTGGTTTCAGTGCAGTAAGAGTTATACCAGTGTGCTTTTGTGTTTACAAATGACGGAAATTGAAGAAGTATGTACTTGCTTGGGCTGATGCAGTGTAAGCTCTGGCATAAGCAACAAGACAACATCACGTGGTGAGAGTCAGTTTCCAATGGAGAAGTAAAATTACAGTTAAACTCTGCTGTCAATAGCTCTAGTATCCTAAATGCAATGGCAGAGAGCACGGCACTGTTAGGTATGAGAGAGACAGAATGGTTCATGATAGGAAAAATGTTGCAAAGTAATAAAATTTTGCAAGCTTTGAAAAGTACTTGAATTTTTTGCTCTATATTGTTTTACTTGCTTTCAAATGGTCTTTTCCACTATTAAGTAGGTTTCAGAGAATAGTGGCCAGACTCCAGGTTCTAAAACTGATGATATCAGCTCTTCAAAGCTGCCAGATCAGAAACATAAAGATATACATAAAGGTTTCATTTCGATGAGAGCTTACTCATTATTTTCAAAGCAAAGGAACTTTTTTCCCTCCTACAAAAAATTCTCTTTCATTAAAATGTTTATACTGTGGTATGTATATGAGAGGCTGTCCTTTGAACACCTTTCTTGTGGCCTACAGCATAGAAGAATTAAACTGGCATTCAACCAGTATATTAAATGTGGGCAGGACCCCTCTGAAATATGGTAGATAAGCAGGTGGATGCAAGATAAGAATTAATATCTGTCTGCTATAAGAATAACAAGTAGAGTAATATTTCCCTCGAAGAGTTTACTGAAGAC
>JBCJKH010048993.1:18108-29830 GCA_039877255.1 Loriculus beryllinus
TCTCTTCTCCAGGCTCAACAGCCCCAACTTTCTCAGCCTGGCTTTGTATGGGAGCTGCTCCAGCCCCTGCTCATCCTTGTGCCCATGCCAGGACCTGGGTTGTGCTGGCGAGGGGTCGGGGGGGTCACGTCCAAGGTGAAGCATCCCTGCTCTTTGGGGGAGAGCATCCCAAAGCGTCGTGCGGCACAACCAGGCCGGTTTTGGGGCGGGAGGTGGCTTCCTGCCACGCGTAGGTGGGCAAATGCCTCCCCTTCCCCAGCCCCAAGGGGTCTTCTTGTCTGTACCCAGACTGAGCCCGTGCCCGTGGCTTCCCTCCCCACAGGCTGGTGGTGGCGGTGGAAGAAGCCTTCACCCACATCAAGCGGCTGCAGGAGGAGGACCAGAAGAACCCCCGGGAGATCATGGACCCTCGGGAGGCAGCTCAGGCCATCTTCGCCTCCATGGCCCGGGCCATGCAGAAGTACCTGCGTACCACCAAGCAGCAGCCCTACCACACCATGGAGAGCATCCTGCAGCACCTCGAGTTCTGCATCACCCACGACATGACGCCCAAGGTGTGTGGAAGCGTGGGTCAGGAACGAGGTTGGGAAAGACCTTTATGGTCAAGTGCAACCGCTGGAATATGGAGGGGCACGCTGAGGTGGGATGGGCTCACAGGTTTTCCCAAGGGATTTGTCCAGAGCTTGGGTGCGAGTTTTCTTCCCCCACTACAAGAAGGGAGAACAAGGAGTTGGGGGATAGAACCAGCAAAGCCGGGGTAATCCCAAGGGAACAGCGATGGGAAGCAGCCAGGCAGGGATGCGTTTCCTGCAGGACCTGCTGAGCAGCTTGGGGCTGCAGAACCCAAACGGGAAGGTGACGTTCACGTGTCCTTTCCCTTCTCCAAGGCATTCCTTGAGCGGTACCTGACGGCTGGGCCCACCATCCAGTACCACAAGGACCGCTGGTTGGCCAAGCAGTGGACGCTGGTCAGCGAGGAGCCGGTGACCAACGGCCTGAAGGATGGGGTGGTCTTTGTGCTGAAGCGCCAGGACTTCAGCCTCGTGGTGAGCACCAAGAAGATCCCTTTCTTCAAGCTCTCGGAGGAGTTTGTGGACCCCAAGTCGCACAAGTTCGTCATGAGGCTGCAGTCAGAGACCTCTGTGTGAGCTGGAGAGGGATGCAGAGGGGCCGGGGTGGGGAGAGCATCTCCCTACCCATCCATCTCATCTTCACCATCTCCACTGCGGCTCAGGGAGGCCACGGCTCAAGGGTAGGACTACAGGAAGCAGCACCCGTTGCCTGGCTCCATCACCTGCCTGTGAGCGCTCACCCTCGGCTTGGCCGTTGGGGTGGGCTGAGCCCCTTCCTCCTCCTCCTCCTCCTCCTCCCTGAAACCCAGGTCCTTGTAGCATCCCCCCCGAAGGTGCAACGGGCACAGCCAGGGAGGAGCCGGCGTTTTGGTGCCGTAACCCAAGGGCTAACTCTGCGTTCATCACCAGCGTCTTCAAGCACATCAGGTCCCAAGGACCTTCGGCGCTTGCCTGTTTTCTACCTGGCTCTGGCCTTAAACCATTGCCCAGCATCTGGGGCTGGTTTTTAATCCTAGAGGCTATTCTGGGCACCGTTTTACAAACACCTCCGTGATCCATGGCTGCTATGGAAGCCCCTGGCATCCAAGACACCATTTCCTGGCTCTCGGAACGTCCTCTCTGCCGATGGTTTCCACACTCGGCTCTTAACAAAAGCAAGCACAAAGCTGGTTTATACGAGAAGTAGGAGAGGGTTTCCAAGTGGTTTCCCTGCTCCCGAGGTGATCCATGCCCCTAGTCCCAGCAGCATCACCGTGGGGCTTCCTCGTGCTGCCTGTGGGTTGCAAACAGAGCAGCTTAAGATGTGTCTTGGGGTCCAATCCTGGCCCTGGAGCCAGCGGTGGGAATGAAACGAGCGGTTCCTGGTGAGGATGCTGAGTGTTTGTGGCTCAACGAGGTCCTTAGCATCCCATGGTGAGGGGTGACCCATGGTGGTCCCACGAGCTGGCTCGCCATGGGGACGCACAAGCTTTTGCCTTCCCTGGGTTTTGTTAAGGTCACAAATACCTCATGGATTTAGGTTCATTTTGGTTTCATTTCTCTTTTTTCCCTATGGATCCCGGAGCTTTGGGGAAGAAGAGCCCGGGGGGGGGGAGGTTGTGTCTGGGCAGGAGGGGGTTGGTTTGGTCGTGGTTGGATTTGGTTTGGGGTTAGTTTGTCCTAAAGCACTCAAAAGGGCAGTGCTCCCAATGCCACCTGAGGGGCCGGGGCTCTCCCAGTGGGTACCGGCAGCAGAGTGATGATGCTGGAGGGGTCCTGCAGGGTCCGAACCCATCCGCACCTTGGGACCGGCTCCTTCTGCTTCCAGGAAATCCCAATTTTTCAGGCGTTTCCAACCCCTCCTTCATGTTCCAGCCTCTTGAGGCCGAAGGTTTCACCCCCTGCGCACCCAGCAAGGAGCCCGTTTTGGGGTGGTTTAGTGCAAAGAGATGACTTTGGTGAGCGCGGGTGGGTCGGCCGGGGAAAAAAGGGGGGAGGATTTTTCCACTTGGGAGTTTCAGAAGAAACCCTTCTTTTTTGGTTCATTTTGGGTTTTGTTCCTGGGGGGGGGGGGTTTGTTGTTGCGTTTCCGCCGAGCCGAGCCCTTGTGCATGCGTGTAGAAAGTTGTAAAGTGTAAAATCGGGGGGGTTTTGTTAATATATAAAATGCTTGGTTTTTGCAGTTTGCAGTGGCTCGAAGCCGTGCGGCCGTGGTAGGAAGTTTGGTTGGTTTCTGGTTTTCATAGAGGAACTAAAATTGTACAAATTTTTTTTTTTTTTATATATATATATATAAAAAATAAACCCTTTTTGACCTTTTTTTTATGATGATGATGATGATGGCGGTGATGGTGGTGATTTTCTCTTCCACGCCGATGCTCTGGGATGAAGAAGCAGGTTTAGGTCCCTGCTCAAGAGATGTACTCAGAGGGAACCTGCATCCTGCCCTCGGTGCAGGACAAGGGCTTGGGTTTGGGGGGGGGGGGAGGCGTGGATTTCGGGTCTATGGGGCCAGGGATTTGGGGCTTGAGGGATGAAGGATTTGGAGCATGAGGGCAAGGGTTTGGGGTTTAAGGAGCCTTAGGTTTGGGCTTTACAGGGGTTGGGGTTTAGAAGGGTCCAAGGGTTTAGTGTTTATGGGCACCAAGGGCTTGATGGTTGGGGTCTAAAGGGTCAAGGGGTGGCCAGGTCCAAGGTTTTGGGGGTCTATGGGAAAAGGGCTTGGAATCCATGGAGAAAAGGGTTTGGGGGCTTGTGGGGACCAAGGATTTGGGATTTATCAAATCACAGGATCCCAGCCTGGTTTGGGTTGGGAGGGACCTTAAATCTGATCTGGGTCCAACCAGGGCCACCTTCCACTGGTGCCGACGCAAGTGTCCAGCCCCTTGAACACAAACCTTGGGGTCTGATGGGACCGAGGGTTTGCAGGGATTTGGGATTCATGGGGGCGCAGGGTTTGGATGCACAAGGCTTTGGGGGACCAAAGCGGTTGAGGTTGACGGTGACGGGTTTGGGATGAGCAGGAGCCCGATCCCAAATTCCCAACCTCATTGCTGGGGTTGAGTCCCCCCCTTTGCACCTCTCCCAGAGGGGCTGCAGAGCCTCTTCCCATGTGCTCACCTTGCTTGGACACCCATTTCCCCCCCCCAGCACCCACCTGCACCCCACACACCCGATGGGGACCCCCCTGCAGCGCTGACTCACCAGGCCCCAGCGTTGGCGTTTCCTTTGCCTTTTGCACCTTTCTCTGTCACCACCACCCCGGCTCCGCTCCGAGCCGTGGGGAAAAGGTCACAATGGGGCTGGGGGGGGGGGAGGGGGCAGAGGTTTTGGGGTGAAATCCGTCTTTATTGGCTCAGCTGTGCCGGGCTCAGGCATCCCGAGCCCTACGTCCCACGCAGGTCCCCGTTCCCACCTCCCTGGGCAACCTGATCTGGTGTTTCCCCATCCTCATCATAAAGGGTTTCTTCCTTGTCTCATCTGAATCTCTTTTAATTTAGCACATAATAAACCACATGAACTGGAAGATACACTCAAAATGCTCCTGAAGTACAGAGATGGAGATGTCGCACAGGAAGAAAGTGGGAGTAAGGGAAATGGGCTGTAGGTCCTCTTACTGGGACACAAGGAGGACATGCACTGATTTATTCAATCAGACAACAGTGATTACACCACCAGAAAACTTACCAAACCTGCAGCCCAAAATACATCCCCAAAGGCTGCATGGAACATAAAGCAAACATGGAAACACAAAGAAGCTGAGATTTTCAGGCCCACAGCGAGCCTATTTTGTCATCCCTTTCCCACAAAGGAGGGCAAAGACCTCATGCAGCAAACTGGGTCGCTGTTGGGAGCAGCCCAGCAGTGCTCCCTTTGCCTAATCCCCAAAATCAGCCTGGAAACTGGGGCTGGCAAATACAATTGAGGCAGAATTGGGCCAGGAGCTGGCAGGCAGTGAGGAAGCAGCCGTGGTGGATGTGGCCGGGGTTTCAGTGAGCAGTGCCACGCTCCCCATGTAGGATGTCAGTCCATCCTCCTCCCTTCCCCGCCATGAGGTTTTGTTCCTCTCAGTAATAAGGAGGCAACGGGGGTAAAACCATCCAGTGGTGCCCAGCAGCACAAGCTGCAACAAAAGGCCTTGTTTATCTGTGAAAAGCAACCCCAGCAACACTCAAACCACCCTGCGGGTACCACCGGCAATTGTTAGCTTGGTCATCATCTTCACAGCTTCTGCTGCCAATAATGACTTTGCTTTTCTGCCAGGACCAGGGTGTTTGTGTGTGTGTGTTATTTAGGTCAGCTGGGGGCTGTGGCAGCTTCCCCTCCTACCTTGCATCTCAGCTTCCTGTCTTCCTCATCCTGATGCCTGGCCGCGGTGCCGGTGCGAAGAGGAGGTGCTGTTGGCCACATAGGGCTCTTCCCAGACAGCCATCAGAGGTGGCTCAGAGGGGACATCAGCTCCTTCAGGCTTGATCCCCATCACTGAACTCAAGTCACTTGTGCACAGAGGGCCCTGCAGTTCTTGGATCAATACCATTCACACCATGCTTATTCCATGGTACCATTGAGCGTAAAGCTGAGAGGCACTACCAGGCAATGACAAACAACCCCTTTCCTGTGCAAAATCCCACCTCAGCGTTGATTCATTTTCTTGGAAGCATCAGCTCCAAGCAAGAAGCCCTTCCATGGAGGAGGCAATAAACCAGTGGGTGGCATCAATAAAGGGTTTCATGTCAGCTGAGCACATTGCCAAAGGTTTTGCCCTCATTCTGCCTCTGTGGGGCTCATTCCCACTGGCCCCATGTACCCCCAGATATCAGCAAGCGCCCCCATTCAGGTGTGCACATGGGTGTTGCTTTTACAGCTCAAACACCCCAAACTCCTTCAAGTGAGAAGGTCACCCCATTCATAAGGTCCCAAAACCCAAAGGTCCCGACCTTCCAAGATAGGGACTTGGCCAGGATGCGCAAAAAGGAGCACAGGAGGGTCTGGAGGGAGCTCATTGTAGAGCTCCTGCAGGGAAAGGTATCAATGACATGGTAATCCAGGAGAGAGCCACGCTGGAGGCCAGTGAAGGTTGTCATGTCCCATGTTATAGAATCATAGAATTGTTAGGGTTGGAAAGGACCTTAAGTTCATCTAGTTCCAACCCCTCTGCCATAAGCAGGGACACCTCACACTAAACCATGCCTCCCAAGATAATGGTCATAAACCATTGGGATAATGCTCACAGTGCAAATAGTTCAAAAGTTCAGGAATTGTTTTCATAGATAAGAGCTCCAGTGATGGAAGTTCCCTGCTCTTTGCTTAAAGAACAGGGCTGTAAGGAAAACAATCGTTGCACCAAAGCAATTAAGGACGCTTGTCCTGTGCCACTGACTAAGCAGGTCCCCGATGGTCACAGGTCATTCTGGATTGCTTCTCAGAAGCCAGCCAAGCCTGATAATGAAGCTCTGAGCTGGGAAACACCTAATTGTTTAATTAAGCACAAGACATCTCTCCCCTTCCACCCAAGGTAGCCCTTTGGAGCAAAGCTCACATGAGAGCATCACGGTGCTGCACTGGGGAGACGACCCTGCAGGCATCCCTGCATGGGGCATGCAGTGAAGCAGCCACACAGGTCCTGGATGCTTTCAGCTCCAATGCCAACCATTTCATAGCGTTTCTTTCTGCTCTGCCCTCTCCTCCTCTGCCCCCAGCTTGGAGCCTTTCAAACTACAGCTGCAAAAAGGAAGCTGGTTTTTAAACCCTAGAGACATCCTGCAGCAACTCAATTGCTCCTTGGCAGCCCACACACACATAAAAGGTCCCCAGAGCATGCAGAGAGGAACTTTAAAGGTTGGATTACAGCACTGAGGGCGCAGGGACCCCCCGAGGTGGCCTT
Source organism: Loriculus beryllinus (assembly GCA_039877255.1). Lineage (NCBI taxonomy): Eukaryota > Metazoa > Chordata > Aves > Psittaciformes > Psittacidae > Loriculus > Loriculus beryllinus. The sequence goes on from JBCJKH010048993.1 coordinate 24,544, forward strand.
TTTGATTGCTAGCAGCAGCCAGCTCTGCGCAATCAACACCTACCATCATAGGGCATAACCTGTGCCTTTATGGGGCTGAGGGGTGGAAAACCTGCCCACATCGATGTGCTGCAGTACAAGAGACTTAGAAATTAAAAGGAAAAGCAAAACAGCAGGAATGGGTAAGACACATCCCTCTGGGCATCGCTGGCCACTGAGACAACAGTGCCCAAGCTACAGCAGTGAACCAGTGACCAGTGAACCACCTCTGGCCAGCCAAACCCCAAAGGGCAGGATGAATAGTTCCCAAAGAGCACAAACTCTCAAGGTTGGAGTATTAATCCCTGGGCAGCTCTGGAGGGTGGGCTGAGCTGGGAATGGAGGCAGTGAGTCTGCCATGTGCACCTCAGGGCAACCGCAGCACTTGGTGACCACCCTCAAACCATTCCATCACTCCCACTGTTAAAGGCTTGCTTTGCCTGAACAGCATCCAGAGCCTGCTAGCCACTACTCAGGCCAACTTCAGTGCTAAGGAAAAGCAAGGGAATAACCCAACCATGTCAAAACACCTGAGCAAAATAAACCTTCACATTGCTATCATCTGGCCCCTGGCCCACTGGTTTGGGCTGGCATTTTATCCATGTCCTGCTGGGATGAGCTGCCCCATCTTCTGGAGCCTCTCCTCCAAACCCAGGGTCCAAAAGGAGCTTTTCCAGCCCCCTGGGTTGACCTTGCAGTTTCCTTCAGGGTCTGTGCAAGCAGAGGCACCCCCAGAGCACTCACAAGCTCATGGCCTAGAGCACAGGCAGTGATGCTGGGGCTGGTAGAGCAGTGAAGGGTCTGCAGGGGGAAAGCATGGTGTAGTGCTGGGACAAATGAGGTCTCTTTGGCTCTCCCAGCAGCTCTGATTAGGGCCTTGCTGTGAGCCAGGAGCCAACAGGACCACTGGGAACTGAGACTGTCCCCTCCATCAGTTGGGCTTTTAAAGGCAGTCACAAGGCTTTGCATTGGCTTCCCAGACAACAAGCAACTGTGTAATATGTGCAAGAGACTGCCGAGACATTCCCTAGCAAAACCCAAACCTGCTGTGTCCTTCAGACATCAGCATCACACACACATGCCCTCTGCATTGCCTGTGTTCAATTACAGCCCTATTCACTGCAAGCTTTCCTACAGGCTCTGCTATAAGCTGTGGCAAACGCAGGTCTTGATGTCACTTCCAGGAAGGCAAAGCTCTTAAATACATGTGCAAATTCCAAGCTGAGATCTGTGCGCCTGGGAAATCACCCAAAGCACTAAATAACCCATGAGCTCTGACCCTGGCATAATTGGATCTGGGAATTCAGGGAGAAAGCCTGTCTCTCCTAACAGCATTGAGGATAAAGCCTACTGGATCACTGATAAATTGCTGGCACTGAGGAAAGCTGCAGTGAAACCTCTCTGCTGCACTCAGGATGTCAAAGGACCTATTCTCCTGGTGTATCAGGCACACAATGCTATTAGCTAGCACAGGTAGCATTTAAAGCGATCACAGATAACAGTTTGGAGACACGGCTTGCTAAGTGCACACATAATCCTGTTCTTCTACACAGGAAATTGCAGCTTCTTATAAACAGGTTTAATTTGGTTTAGGAGAAAATGAAGAGTTTCTGCTGTTCTGGCTGATCCATGCTGTACAAACAGCCCTGCTCTCACCTTGGCTGGAGAAACCACCCCAGAGAGCAAAGCAAGGAAACCTGCAGCCCTCAACAGCTGTTGGCACGGATGGGTTTGGCCACTCTGCAGCATCCCTCCTCTTTGCTATAAATCCTGGGATAGATCTGCTGCTGGCTGAAGGTATCCAACCATGCAGCACCAACACATTGGGGCTGCATCCCAGTGCTGCAGAGCAAACATCCCTCATCCCTCCCAAGCCCTGGAGGGGCATTGCTTTGCATGCAGGGTTAGCTCCTTACCAATGGCTCCGCACACAGTTAAGCAGCAGGATAACAGCACCCAGGCAGTAGCAGGCAGCGTGTGGAGAGCCAAAGACTCGGCTGAGCGCTCGTGTGTTGTGCTCCCATCTGGCTACCTGGAGAGACAATAGAAAACAAAGAGGGTGGATGAAGGAACAAGGGCACATCCTAAAGCCTTAACCCCATATGGAGTGGAAAACACCATCTACAGGGCTTTGTACAGGAAGCAAGCATAGGTCACTGATGGGACATAGCTTAAACCAAGCCTGGCAATGACAACTCCTTCTCCTACCCATGCCAGTCCCTGCTTGCATTGCATATGCCCTTGCATACCAGGCTAGCCACCAGCACTAAGGCACAGGCTCATAGAACAATCCCCAAACCACACTACACATCAGTTCTGGGGACCACAGAGCTTGGACAACACATGTCCAACAAGCCTAAGAATACTGCTAAGACTGTTCCCAGGCCACCAAAGCCACTGCCATAGAGCCTAGCATTGCTCTCCTGGAAGGAAAACAGATCCCTAAGTAGGGGATGGATGACAGGAACACACAGCTCTCACCTTCTGGGCTCTTGTCATCTACTCCATCCAGCCTTAGGAATCATACCTGCCAGGAACAACCCATACACATCCAAAGAAGCTTGTGCACTCTCCCCAGACAAGATATACCAGCTTTGCCTGAAAGCTGCTTCCATTTGTTCAGGCTGCACCAGCTGCCCTTTGTTAGCACTCAGCAATTGCAGCTGTTAAGGACCCATCTGCACTCCCCACACATCCCCACATGCCTGTCTCATTACAACCCATAAAGCACATCACTGACAGCCCAGGACTAACATGTGTGCAGGCAGCATCTCCAGGGAGGCATTAGCATCCTTCACAGCATGCTATGGCTGCAATTGTGAGCTCTGTGTTGTGCTGATGGATCCCTGCCCAAAGCACCTTGCTCTCCCTCTGGGAGGCTATTGCATGTAGGTGGCTGGAGCTGCTCCCAAAATCTATAGGGCTGAATCCACCCAAGTCATCAAATCCAGGACCCTCACTCCCAAGCTGATGGCAATCCTTACAGATCCTCTTTTCCACCTTTCCTGCATCCCTCAGAAAGCTGTGACTGCATTTATGACCTCTTTTAGGCTCCATTTTCAGGCACCGAGCCTGGGGTTTGCATCAGCCCTTAAGCTCAAGCCAAGCAGAGCACACCTGGGTAATGAAGAGGGAGGTGGGAGTCAGCAGAACACCTCACCACCAATTTGCTTCTCAGACACGGCGGGCACTTCATTAGCTTTAAATGCACTTCACTCCATTACATGGAGCCCAGGCAGCGTTGGGGGGAGGCACTTGCAACCCAGCTATTGATGTGCTCTGAATGCATTTGCTCATCTATTGGCTCTATTGGAGCAGAGAAAGGCAGTTTTGCAGGTCCTGCTTCCCTCTTAGGCTGATGGAGAAGCACAAAGTGCTGCTGGCGGAGGGGGAGCTGCTGGCTTCAAGGAGGGGAGATGCGAACCTCCGATAAGCAGGGCACTGATTTCACATGCTGGGAGCTGATTCAATTAGTTATGCAATGATTGCTCTGAAATTACAAATCCACTCATGACAGGGAGAGCTGCTCCGCTGCCTTTTCCTGGCTGGTATAAATAGTTTGTATTCTAAATTGAATTTAAAGCGCCGTGCGTCACGCTGCTGCTAAAATGGGAGCTGCTGTTTGAGTGCTGAAAGGGAGGAAAAAAGAAATATAAGGGTGAGTTACCACCTTTGGGAAGTAAAAGAGAAGTGACCATACAGGTGACTTAAGGCACTGAGAGAAAACCACAGCCACACGCCAGTTATCCCTACCAAGTCCCGAACTCCTTGGATATGATCCTGGGGGTGAATGGCAGCTCCTGGCTTGTGGGGAGAGCTTCGCAAAGCACCTCGGAGCTGAAGCTGAAAGAGAAGGGAATGCTGCCGGGATCAGAGCCTCATAATTACCCTTGCCTTTAGAAAGGCACATCTGGGCAGCGGTGGGACAAAGGGATGCGTTGGGATCACTCCCAGCGCATCCCAGCTCCTGCTGCATCCTGCTGCTGCCAAATCCCCGCCTGGGACCGAGATCCGACTTGTACTTAACTGCCAAAGCTTTCAGATGGGACCCCAGGCTCCTTCCCGAGCCCATGAGGGAGCCATCCCAAGCAAAGCAGAGCAGGAGCCTGTGTGGGGCTGGAAACAGCAGCACCCACTAGGTCCCCCTCCGGTGGTACTTCAATACCAATTCATTTGCTCTGGGTCTGGTTCTGTTCCTCCAACAACTAATTAGTTCTGGCTCGGGTCTAATTTTAGTCATTTCTAGCTAATACTAGCTCGTTCCCCCCACAGCTGCCTTCACGGTTTCATGGAATGTGTTGTTATTTACTGAAGGATAGATTGAGATGAGATCTTAGGAAGTCTGAGGGTGCTGAGGCGCTGGCACAGGGTGCCCAGAGAAGCTGTGGCTGCCCCATCCCTGGCAGTGTTCAAGGCCAGGCTGGATGGGGCTCTGTGACCACAGGCCCTGTGACCGGTACAAACACCCCATGAGCAGAGTGCTCACAGTTTAACCTCCCATCTTGAACAAAGCAAACCAGCAGCACAACCCCACTGTCATATCCGGTCAGGACATTTCCATGGCTCTCCTCACACATCACTGCTAGGGAAGTGCTTCATGATGACAGGGATGACAGTGCCATCAGCACACCTGGAGAGCACATTCAGACACTGCTTGGAGTCTGTACAAACCTCATGCAGCTTCAGAGCAGCGAAGAACTTGGCATTTTCTGTGATGTTCTTCAGCCGTTTCCTCTCATAAGCCGACAGCTCAATGTCCTCATTCTACAGAAAGAAAAGCCCATTGCCCCTCACCATACGTGACACGGTGCAAGAGATGTCCCAGACTCCTGGGGGGTGAGTCTCTGAGTTATTGTCTACCCATGCAAACCAGGCCGATCTCATATCCACATCCAATCTCCTCCACAGAGCAACTCACTTGCGTTACACAAGTGATCCCCCAGCATTAATGCTACAAAAAGGGCAGTTCCTCACAACCCTGCCAGAACAAACCCAGCTGTGACTCAATAGAGAAACCCACAGCAACCGCTGCAGGCAGAGAGAGAGGAGCCCAAGACCATTCTTATGTTTTATAGGGGAGATGATGGGTTTGAGAATTTGAATGGATGATTTAAATACAAACGAACATTGACAAATACTGTCCCTTATGACTGCATCCACCTGTAAACATGCCTGGAAAAGAGAAGGCTCCAGAAGGGGAGACCTGAGAGCAGCTCCAGTGCCTAAAGGGGCTGCAGGAAAGCTGGAGAGGGGCTTGGGACAAGGGATG